>KQ999037.1:31037-47390 GCA_001598015.1 Dorcoceras hygrometricum
CGAACCGATGGCTAGATGTAGGGCACCGTGCAGTGTGTGTTTCTGCATGCGCGATGCGGCTCCTTCCCAGCGTTCGTTCTCATTCGTGCGTGCTCGGTTGGGGCCAAGGTTGGTCTTGTTGGAACCTTCTGGACCTGGGGTTGGTCCATCCGGAAGGTCTCCGCCAGTGGCGGCCGGAGCAGAGAGAACGATTGCTGATACCAGCAGGTGGTCGCGACGGCGCGCAGCATGGCCGGTGCGTCCACTTGAAGCAACTGTTTCTCCCTGGTTAGGCCACGGTTTGAGGATAGGTTGGTCACGTTAGAACTGACTGGACCTGGGGGTGGTCCAGCCGGAAGGGCTGCTGCCATGGTGGCCGGAGAAGGAAGGTCGAGCGCGATGATTGACTGCTGGTCGCTGCGCCGTGCATGGTTTGTGTGTGGCTAGGGTTTGGGTGTTTGGTTTGGGCCGGTTCGTTTGGGCCGATGGGTCGGTTCAATATGGCCAGGTTGAGGGTTTAAGTGTAGAATCAATATTTTAAGTCCGGTCCGAGTTATTTTATTTTTGGGCCGGGTTATTTTGTTTTTAAAGTCCGAGTCATTTTTATCGGGTCAAGTCAACTTTTCAAGTTAAAAATTAGTTTTGGTCAAGATGATTTTGGGTCAACGATTTTAAGTCAAAATCTATTTTAAGTTGCTGAAATTTTAAGTAAATTGGATTTTTTCCAAATTTGTGGATTTTGGGCCGATGTTTATTTTAATTAGTTTTAAGCCTATTTTGACGGTGTTGGGCCGAGTTCTTCAAATAATTTTTAAGAGGGTTATCCTTAGTTGTTGGACCAAGTTTGAGTTGAACTTAGCATTTATTTTAAGTCTAGTGGAGGCCTTGGGCTTAGAATTAGTGGGCCAGTCACTTGAGCCAGTCACTTGAGCCAGTCCTTGACCGGGGCGAGTAAAATAATGCATAGGCCCATGAATATATATTTAATTATATATGTATTATGCTATGTAATTGATTATGAAATGTTTTAAGGAAATTAAATATATATTGATGGGACAAGATCTTTTTAAAGTTGCATGAATTTTATGAAAGCATGCATCATGAAAGTTTTAAGTTATGTTAAGGCATGAATGAAAAATATTTTGAGGGATTGAAGTGTTGTGGGGCAAAGTAATGATGGGAGTTAGCCGGGTAGCCGGGCCCGGGGATCCCCTGTTAATGTATGAGCTTATGGATCCATGTGTGATATCATGGTGAAGTGAAAGCATAGAGGTGTGACATATAGGGATTCTCGTATGACATCGGGGTGAATCACACCGCCAAGTACGTTGGTTTATAGATTGATCAATCGAATTAATGGCTTTCATTTCATGGATAAGAACCAAAAAACTTTTAGACCATATCACAAAACCTCAAAAATAGTCCAAAATTCCGTAAACATAGAATATCTACTACTAAGTCAAATACACTAAAATGTTGGAACTGTAACCAACCTGGACATACCTCAAATAACTGTACTAAAAAACAAAAGAAAACCATAAGAAGATACCTAAACAAAAAAATTAATGAATTAATAGATGATATTCCAAGTGATACCAGTACTTCTACAAAAGATGATACAGATTCTGAACATGAAACTCCTTCCAAGGGCATCTGCCATTTATGTGTAATTTCAAAAGATAAAAGAGAAGCTATTCTCGATTTAGTTCAACAAATTCCATATCAATAAACTCAAAAATAATATCTCAATAAATTAAAAGACATGATAATAGATGAAGCCAGTTCAAAACGAAACCCCGTAAAAGAACATTTTAGTTTAAGCACTATGTTTGATAAATATCCTCAACAGAGTATTCTCAAACAAATAACCAAAAAAGATCTACAAATAGAAATCAATACACTTAAAAAGCAGGTTAACCAGCTTCAAAAGGATCTTTTTTCCCTAAGAGAAAATGATTTAGAATTAGAAACAAAACTTTTACTTCTCAATCATAATCCTATTGAAGAGATCAATGTCAGCAATCTCAATGAAGCTTCCACAAGCAATTTTATCAACTCAATTCAAAAAATTGACTTCCAAAAATGGTACATAAATATTAATTTAGTAATTAACGATTTCAAAATAACTCTTATAGCCCTTTTAGACTCTGGAGCAGATCATAATATTCTGCGTGAAGGAGTTACACCTTCAAAATATTATGAATAAAGGACAGAACAAATATACACAGCTAATTCAAAACCCCTCGATGTTAGATATAAACTATCCAACGCACATATATGTAATAATGGTTACTGCTTCAAAAATGTGTTTACTTTAGTCCAAGACATATCACAAGATATGATACTTGACACTCCTTTCCTTACTCAAATCTATCAGTTACAAGTAAACAGTAACGGGTGTTTACCAAGATACATGGTAGACATATTCTGTTCCCATTTATAACACCTGTCAAACAAAAAGAAATATTATTATTACAAAACTCTTCAATATTTAAACAAATAAACATTATATATCATAAAAAACAACATATTAGTTCTTTAAAGAAAGAGATTCCTTATCTTCAAATTGAAGAACAATTAAAAAATCCAACTATTAAACAAAAAATATCTGAATTAGAACTTTACATAACTAAAATATGCAGTGATCTCCAAAATTCCTTCTGGGATCGCAAATGTCACATCGTAACTCTTCCTTATGAAAAGGATTTCAATGAAAGAAACATTCCCACAAAAGCTCGATCAATCCAAATGAATCGAGAATTTCTACACCACTGTCAAAAAGAGATTCAAGACCTCTTATCCAAAAAAATTAATCCGTCCATCCAAATCACCTTGGAGCTGTTCCGCCTTCTACGTAGTCAAACAAGCAGAACTGGAAATGGGAGTCCCACGATTAGTTATTAACTACAAACCTTTAAACAAAGTCCTTCAATGGATAAGGTATCCAATACCTAATAAAAGAGATCTAATTAATATGCTACATTCCTCTAAAATATTCTAAAAGTTTGATTTAAAATCAGGTTTCTGGTAGATTCAAATTGCTGAATCTGACCGATACAAAACTGCTTTTACTGTACCGTTAGGACATTACCATTGGAATGTAATGACATTCGGCCTCAATAATGCTCCCTCTGAATTTCAAAGAATCATGAATGATATATTCAATCCTTACAGCTCTTTCAGTATTGTCTACATAGACGATATACTCATATTTTCGGATAATTTTGATCAACACTTCAAACATCTACGACATTTTCTCCAAACCATCAAACAAAATGGATTACTTCTATCCCAAAATAAAATGAAATTATTCCAAACCTCAATCCGTTTTCTTGGTCATGAAATATCAAAAGGTTTAATAAAACCAATTCATAGGGTTATTCAATTTGCAGAAAAATTACCTGACCAGATCAAAGATAAAAATCAACTTCAAAGATTTTTAGGATGTTTAAATTATATTACTGAATTCTTTCCAAGATTAAGACAAATCTGCCAACCTTTATATGAACGTCTTCAAAAAAACCCTCCTCCATGGACCAATGTCCATACCAGTATTGTGAGGAATCAGATTTTAGATTAGTGATTAATCAAAATTGATTTGGGATTTGTCGCGTAGATTTGAGTGTTTTGCGAGAGAAATCTGATTCCAGTTGAATTTTAGACATCTACTGTAGCGAGTGTAATGCGTCGTCGTTTTGCTATTCAGTAGTAGCGCTTGAAGAGGTATCTGTTGGCAGCTAACGCGCAATCACGAGATTTAACGAGAAAAGGATACGTGTTGGTCAACCTTTTTGTGTTGACTGCTGATGTAGAAGCGCTATCATCTGTTGCGTTTGTGAGGAATTGATTTAGTTGGGCGACCAGCTGTTGGTTTGAGTGACCAGCTGCTGATGGTGAGGCGACGTCGTTTTGATAAGTTGGAACGCAGCGTTTTGGGTATAACGCTTTTGTTCAGCTGTTGGCAGCGAAGGTGACGTGTTCTTTACGTCGTCGTTTGAATTTTTTAGCGTGACCAGTTGTTAGTTGTTTAGAAAGAAATCTGTTGTCAGCTGTTGTAGCGCTGCGGCGTTGTTTTGATTAGTTGATGCGGCGTCGTTTGATTTTCCTTTGTGAATGCAACGTCTGATGGTTGCTGCTGGTTTCGTTGAGAGGAAAAGCTGGTTTCTGTTGTAAGATTCCTACTGTTTCGATGTCTAATGATTTTTGTGAACAACAGTTGTTGGATTTGGGGAGATATATAGATGAGTGATGATCGACACTTAGAATTATTTTGAACCCGATGTTTCTTATCTCCATTTTCAAACCCTCGTTTTAGCTACTGTTCACCGTAACTCTTTTTCCGTCGATTGCCGCCGTTCTTAGCCGTTGTTTTGAGCGATTTTGGTGGCGCTGGATTCCTTGTGGGTTGCTCTTCTGATTGTTACCCAGTTGAGGTGGTAGAACGACCTTGGAGAGGATCGCGAAGTTGCTGGTTTCTTCGTACAGTGGAACTCGATAGTTCTTCCGCTGGTTTCAGCTTCTGGATTTGAGATTCTAGGTGCATCCTGCCGTGATTGCAATAGCAAGAGGAAGCTGACTTGCTTCAGTTGTTTGTGCCGTGCCTTTGTTAATCTGTTGAGGTAGATATCAGCCGTTGGAGGTACGAATTGAGCAGATTTAACAGCTTTGAGCGTGGACATGGCTGTGATTGATGTTATGAAATCTGCTGATGTGATTTTGTGCTTTTACGTGATACAGTTTGTTGAATTGTTTGAGTTGTACATTCTTCTTTCACTTATTGAATTGTATGCATTGTGAATTGAATATTGACTTGGCATACATGCATACATCTTGATCCTGATTGACAGATTGATTGATGACCTGATTGAGAGCCACGTTGTGACTGGCCGATAGATGTGTCGTGCCTGAAAAGTCCAACGCTATAATAGGAGTGGTGACTACCGGATTCGAGTGTCTACCACCGATCTGTGATGGGCTGACGGGCTCTGAAGATCACGGACCGATGATTTCCCCGGTTGATACACCGTGTGGGTTCGAGGCTGATTGTGATGATTTTCCATTTGATACACTGGTCTAGCTATCCGATCCTTGATAGCCTTCATGTATTTCATAGCATTGATTATAGCATGTTGCATGATTAGCTGTTTTGATAGCTCTTCGTACTGAGGCTTGACCTCGTGTTTGTTTTCCTGATTTTGTGTTGTTTGGGTCTGTGTTACCCATTTGCAGGATCTTCAGGTAACCAAGCTGGACCGAGTGGAGTGCCAGCTGGTCGATCCCCGTTCCCTTGAGTCCCAGTTTGTTTTATGATATGTATTGAACCGGGGGCTGCCCGTGTTTTATTGTATTGGGGATTTGTATTTGATTTGAGAATTGTTGGTACCTGATTTGTATGAGTTTGAGTTAACTCGTAATTTGATTATGAATATTTTGAAGGATGATTTTGAGTTCAGGCCCAAAAGATTTCGAAAAATTTTTAAGCCCGATTTTACGCTTTCGTTTTTATGTGCTTAATTGTGCTATATTCTCTGTTTATTAGCACGGGGCTTGACACCTCGTCTCATGGGGCTTCAACTGTCGAGACGCATACGCAATCACGTAACCTTTCTGCATCAGAACACATACCAAACCACTCAGAGATGCATCGGAGCATATCACAAATCCTCCAGATCCAGTCGGTAGAGCCAACACAGGAGCAGTAGTTAACTTCTCCTTCAACTTCTGAACACTAGACTCGCACTCGTCAGTCCAAACGAACTTCCTATCCTTTTGAGTTGACATTTTTTGGTATCAGAGCTTAAACTGGGATAAGCTCGATTTTCTTTGATCACACTCGAGTCTAGGCACAGAGTTTTGATTTTATTTTGATTGACTCGGTGACTTATGTGATCTCTTATGTGTCTATGTGATATATCTGCTGTAAGATCTTACCTCCAGAGTTGTTTAGATGCCGCCGAGGAGAGGAAGAGGTAGGACGAATAGACGTACCGAGGAGGAGTCTAGGGCAGGTAACGATGATGATGTTCATCAGGTTGAGAACGTTACTAGACAGATAGGCGAGATGGAGTTGGTTTTAGCTAGGTTTCAGCGGATGAACCCTCCGACGTTTTCTTCTACCGAGGGTGGTGTGATGGCTGAGGCTTGGTTAGTTCAGATGGAGGACTTGTTCGATACTCTGGAATACGCTCCCGAGAAGAGACTGAAGCTGGAAATGTTGCAGCTGAGAGACAACGCACAGCGCTGGTGGAGAGTTACTTCTCGTATCCTTCGTGATAGTGGGGCTGTGATCACTTGGGAGAGCTTTTGTGAGGCATTTCAACAGGAGTATACCCCTGATTCCTACTACAACAGTCGTGAGCGGGAGTTCAACAACCTGAAGTAGGGCAGCATGCGAGTGGCTGAGTATGCCCGACAATTTTTTGCTCTCTTGATGTATGTGCCACACGTAGCCAACCAGGAAAGGATGAAGAGGAACAAATTTCTGAAAGGCTTGAGGCCTGATCTGTACCGGATGGTTTTGTCTGGTTCACCTGCGACCTTTATCGATGCAGTGAATCGAGCGGTGGATATTGAGGAGAGTTTGCTGGAGGAAGATGATCCGACTCAGCCGATTACGGGACGCACCCATCAGCCTGTTCAGGATGCGTCGCAATAGTTTTTATTCTCCTCATGGGTCGCAGCAGCAGACGAATCGCCAAAGGTTTCGACCTCAAGGGAAACAGTTCAAGAAGAAGGCGAATTCGAGTTCCTCTGGTTCTGCGAGTTCTGGTTCTGGCAGTGGTTCTGGCAGTGGTTCAGGCAGCATGTCTTGTGGACAGTGCGAATCGCCAAAGGTTTCGACCTCAAGGGAAACAGTTCAAGAAGAAGGCGAATTCGAGTTCCTCTGGTTCTGCGAGTTCTGGTTCTGGCAGTGGTTCTGGCAGTGGTTCAGGCAGCATGTCTTGTGGACAGTGCGGAGGAAGGCATCCGACTTCGCAGTGTCATGGAGTTCAGGGGTTTTGCCATAACTGTGGACAGCCCGGACATTTTCAGAGAGTATGTCCTTTTTTGAGGGGTCAGTCTTCAGTTCCTTCGCAGCAGGGATCAGCTGGTGGTTCCTCTCAGAGACCGCAGTTTCCTGCCCCTACCCAGCAATCTGGATTCCAACCCCGTGAGCCTTCTAGGTTTGGAGCACCTTCGAGACCTCGGTTTCAGATTCCACAGCAGGCCCAGGCGAATGCTTTGACGAGAGAGCAAGCTGAGGAGACACCTGCCATAGTGATCGCAGGTACATGCTCTATTTTTGATATCCCTGCGAGAGTTCTATTTGACACTGGTGCATCACACTCTTTCATTTCTGAGTTGTTTGTTTATGAGCATGGGTTTAGTTCTTCCCCATTGTGTGATGTTGTTTCCGTGTCGACCCCTGCTGGTGTGAGTCTGTGGTCCCGTGATGTGGTGTTGGACTGTGTGCTTTGATTTGATGAGCATATGTTGGTGTCCAATCTGATTGTTTTGGGAATCAGAGATTTTTATTGCATCTTAGGAATGGATGTATTGTATAGCTATAAGGCTACTGTTGACTGTTTTCATGGTGTGGTGAAATTTCGCCCTGACTCGGGTGAGAGGTGGGAGTTTTACGGTACTGATTCACGCTCGAAGATTCCACTGGTGTCCGCCATGGAAATGTTTAGCCTGCTATTGCTGGATAATTCTGGATTCATGATTTATGCGCTTGACGTTTCTCAAGAGCCGCGATTGGAGTTGAGCGACATTCCGATCGTTCGAGAGTTTCCTGATGTTTTCTCGGATGAGATTCCTGGATTCCCTCCGAGTCGTGAGATAGACTTCAGTATCGAGTTGGTGCCCGGTACCGCCCCGATTTCTAGAGCTCCGTATCGGTTGGCGCCAACAGAGTTGAAAGAGCTGAAGGATCAGCTGAGAGATCTCTTGGAGAAAGGCTTCATCAGACCTAGTATGTCGCCTTGGGGAGCTCCGATTCTTTTCATGAAGAATAAATATGGGTCTATGAGGATGTGCGTGGATTTCCTACAGTTGAATAAAACGACGGTGAAGAACAAGTATCCTTTGCCGAGGATTGATGACTTGTTCGATCAGTTGCAGGGATCGGTCGTTTACTCGAAGATTGATTTGCGCTCTGGTTATCACCAGTTGTGGATTAGAGACGCTGACGTGGATAAGACAGCATTTCGGACTCGATATGGGCATTATGAGTTTCTGGTCATGCCGTTTGGGTTGACGAATGCCCCAGCTGTTTTCATGGATTTGATGAATCGCGTCTTTAGTGAGTACATCGATCGGTTCGTGATTGTCTTCATAGATGATATCTTAGTGTATTCGAGGAGCTTGAGAGATCATAAGGAGCATCTTAGACTGGTGTTGCAGAGGTTGAGGGACTCGCAGTTGTACGCCAAGTTCAGCAAGTGTGAATTTTGGCTAGATAGAATTATCTTTTTGGGTCATGTGATTTTGGCGCAAGGAATTTCGTTGGATCCGAGTAAGGTCGAATCAGTTCTTAACTGGGAGCGACCTAGGAACGTTTCTGAGATCCGCAGCTTTTTGGGATTGGCTGGCTATTACAGGCGTTCTATCGAGAAGTTCTCTTCGATAGCCAGGCCGATGACTCAATTGACTCAGAAGGATCGGAAGTTCGTTTGGACTGACGAGTGCGACTTCAGTTTTCTGACGTTGAAGGAGAAGTTGACTACTGCTCCTGTTTTGGCTCTACCGTCTGACCTAGGAACGTTTCTGAGATCCGCAGCTTTTGGGATTGGCTGGCTATTACAGGCGTTCTATCGAGAAGTTCTCTTCGATAGCCAGGCCGATGACTCAATTGACTCAGAAGGATCGGAAGTTCGTTTGGACTGACGAGTGCGACTTCAGTTTTCTGACGTTGAAGGAGAAGTTGACTACTGCTCCTGTTTTGGCTCTACCGTCTGGATCCGGAGGATTCGTTGTGTGCTCCGATGCTTCTCTCAATGGTTTGGGATGTGTTCTGATGCAGAACGGGTACGTGATTGCCTATGCGTCTCGACAGTTGAAGCCTCATGAGACGAGGTACCCTGTTCATGATTTGGAGTTGGCTGCGATAGTGTTTGCCTTGAATATTTGGCGACATTATCTGTATGGTGAAGAATTTGTGGTCTACACCGACCACAAGAGCCTGAAATATATCTTCACGTAGTCAGACTTGAATATGGGGCAACGACGATGGATGAAATTGCTCAAAGACTTCAACTGTGAGATTCAGTATCAGCCTGGGCGGATGAACTCAGTAGCAGATGCTTTGAGTAGGAAGACCCAGCCTGCGATGCTTTCGTTTTTGAATGTCTCAAAAGTCTATGAGCAGTTGAGTACTTCTGGTTGTAAATTCCAGGCGGGTGATCAGTAATTTATGGTTTCTTCGATCCAAGCAAAACCACAGATTGTGAGTGACATCAGGGAGGCGCAGAGGACTGATCCATATGTTCATGAGTTGAAGATTAAAGCCCGAAGTGGTCAGTCTGATGATTTCTCTGTTACTTCTGATGGATGTCTGAGATTTAGGGGAAGATTAGTGGTTCCAAACATGATCGATTTGAAGGAGACCATTCTGAACGATGCGCATTGTAGCCGGTACAGTGTGCATCCGGGCGAGAGAAAGATGTACCATTCCTTGAAATCTCACTAGTGGTGGGAAGGCATGAAGAGCGACATCTCTGGTTTTGTGGCTAGATGTCTGAATTTCCAGCAGGTCAAGGCTGAGAGAATGAGACCTGGTGGATTTCCACAGAGTTTGGAGGTGCCCCAATGGAATTGGGAGCACATCGCCATGGATTTTGTGACTCATCTACCTCGATCGAGTAGGGGATGCGATGCGATTTGGGTGGTGATTGATAGACTCTCGAAGTCAGCCCATTTCATTCCCTATGATGTGAGGTGTTCGATGAAGAAATGGCGAAACTGTACATCGACCATGTGGTTAGATTGTATGGAGTTCCTGTTTCGATAGTGTCTGACAGAGATCCAAGGTTCGCTTCTCATTTCTGTAAGAGTCTGCAAGCAGCGATGGGTTCGAGATTGGCTATGAGTACAGCCTATCACCCACAGATAGATGGTCAGTCTGAGCGGACCATTCAGACTTTAGAGGATATGCTACGTGCAGTTGTGATGGATTTCAGTGGTGGCTGGCAGGATTCTTTGTCCTTGGTTGAGTTTTCGTATAACAACAGCTACCAGTTGACTATCGGGATGGCTCCATTTGATGAGTTGTATGGTCGTAAGTACAAATATCCGATTTTTGGGAAGAATTTGGTGAGAAACAGCTTTCTACCCCTGAATTTGAGCAGCATATTAAAGATCAGATTGATTTGATTCGAAGTAGAATGAAGGCTGCACAAGATAGATTTACCAGCTATGCTAACCGAAGACGTCGACCGTTAGAGTTTGAGGTTGGCGATCGTGTGTTTCTTAAGATTTCTCCTTTAAAGAGAGTGATGAGGTTTAGATTTAAAGGCAAATTGGCTCCTAGATTCATTGGTCCTTTTGAGATTGTTGAACGGATTGGACAGTTGGCTTATAGATTGAGGCTTCCCGATGAATTAGCAGCGATGCATGACGTTTTTCATGTGTCAATGTTGAGAAAATATGAGCCAGATCCTTCCCATGTTTCGAGAACCGACGAAGTTGAGCTGGATTCCGCCTTGAGTTATGTTGAATATCAGTGCAGATTCTGGATAGGAAGGAGAAACAATTGAGGAACAAGATAATTCCGTTGGTGATGGTCCAATGGAGTAAGCATGGCTGAGAAGAAGCTACCTGGGAGGTTGATGATAAGATGAGACACGACTGGCCTCATCTATTTGAGCATTGATAGTGCGAATTCCAGGTAATTTCTAAAGCTTTGATTTGAGCTTGTTTAGTTGTTTGTGATTGATTTGGTTATTTGATTGTTTCTGCTCGTGAGTTTGCCTTTGATTTCAAGGATGAAATCTCTTAAGGTGGGGAGAATGTAGGTTGATGATAAGATGAGACACGACTGGCCTCATCTATTTGAGCATTGATAGTGCGAATTCCAGGTAATTTCTAAAGCTTTGATTTGAGCTTGTTTAGTTGTTTGTGATTGATTTGGTTATTTGATTGTTTCTGCTCGTGAGTTTGCCTTTGATTTCAAGGATGAAATCTCTTAAGGTGGGGAGAATGTGAGGAATCAGATTTTAGATTAGTGATTAATCGAAATTGATTTGGGATTTGTCGCGTCGATTTGAGGGTTTTGCGAGAAAATCTGATTCTAGTTGAATTTCAGACATCTACTGTAGCGAGTGTAATGCGTCGTCGTTTTGCTATTCAGTAGTAGCGATTGAAGAGGTATCTGTTGGCAGCTAACGCGCAATCGCGAGATTTAACGAGAAAGGGATACGTGTTGGTCAACCTTTTGGTGTTGACTGCTGATGTAGAAGCGCTATCAGCTGTTGCGTTTGTGAGGAATTGATTTAGTCGGGCGACCAGCTATTGGTTTGAGTGACCAGCTGCTGATGGTGAGGCGACGTCGTTTTGATAAGTTGGAACGCAGCGTTTTGGGTATAACGCTTTTGTTCAGCTGTTGGTAGCAAAGGTGACGTGTTCTTTACGTCGTCGTTTGAATATTTTTTAGCGTGACCAGCTGTTAGTTGTTTAGAAAGAAATCTGTTGTCAGCTGTTGTAGCGCTGCGGCGTCGTTTTGATTAGTTGATGCGGCGTCGTTTTGATTTTCCTTTGTGAATGCAACGTCTGATGGTTGCTGCTGGTTTCGTTGAGAGGAAAAGCTGGTTTCTGTTGTAAGATTCCTATTGTTTCGATGTCTGATGATTTTTGTGAACAGCAGCTGTTGGATTTGGGGAGATATATATATGAGTGTTGATCGACACTTAGAATTATTTTGAACCCGATGTTTCTTATCTCCATTTTCAAACCCTTGTTTTAGCTACTGTTCACCGTAATTCTTTTTTCGTCGATTTCCGCCGTTCTCCGCCGTTGTTTTGAGCGATTTTGATGGCACTGGATTCCTTGTGGGTTGCTCTTCTGATTGTTATCCAGTTGAGGCGGTAGAACTGTAACGCCCAGAAATCCTAATTACGTTGAATTGAGCTCATGACTAGGGGGAAAAACTTTATGTTAGCATGATTTCATGTCATTTATGTGATTATATGATGATTTTATGCCTTACTTGGTGCATGTCATTTTACGGTACTGTTTGAGTTCCGGTAAGCGTGGACGAGACCGGAGACGACCAAATTGACAATATTTTAAATGTTTTAGCCCTTAGACATATTTTAAAGCAAAAATTTATTATTTTATGGACCATTTCCAAAAAAATGAGATTTTATGCACATTTATCGAGGGGGGACCCGTTTTTCGCCTATACGGGCTATTTTCATTAATTTTATTACACTTTTAAATTTGAGAGACCTTATATTACGAAAATTAGAGGCTTGAAGTCTGCACTTTAAGTATTTTTAAGCATTTTTAATTATAGGAGGGTTAGTTTTGGGATTAAGCCTTTTATTTTTTAATTAAAACAAGTTGGAGGGGTCTTTTTGTACACTTCTCATTCACTCACCTCCCCCTAATTCGAAATTTAACCTATCCCTCACCTCCATCAGCCGACTTCAGCCTCCCTTCCCCAAAAGGTGATCGAAATTTTCAGATTTTTTATTGGAATTCAAAGGTGTTTGGTGTAATCCATTGTCCTCCGCTCGGGTAACGCGTATCTCTACTCGTTTCTTCGATCAAGGCATGTTGTATTCTCCTTTTCTCACCATTTAGATCATAATATACAGTTTTATAAAGGTTTTGCATAACTCTTATGTGAATATTTCGGATATTTACCTCTATGTTCATAGTTCATGCATGAGACTCATGGTTTTTTACATGTTACGCTTTCTTGTCTTGAGGCTTCGGTCATGGAAATTTCAAGGGGTTTTGGCTCGGTTCTAGGGGTTCCTAGTGGACTCATGGTGGTCCAGAGGAAGGGAGGATAGTGGCTAAGGGTTCGAGCGAACCACATCATGCAGTAGAAGTCGTGAGGGGCGCATCGCGCCGCTGGGCTGGTGTGTTCACTTGCAGAGGTTCGTTTTCCCTGGTCGGTTCATGGTTTGAGGTATGGTCAGTCACGTTAGAACCGTATGGATCTGGGGGTTGTCCAGCCGGAAGGGCTCCGGCATTGGTGTCCGGAGTAGGGAGAACGAACGCGAAGACCAGCAGGTGGTCGTGACGGCGCAGCATGGCTGGAGCGTCCACTTGCAGCGACCAGTTCTCCCTGGTTAGCCCACGGTTTGAGCCAAGGTTTGTCACGTTAGAACCATCTGGACCTGGGAGTGGTCCATCCGGAAGGGCTCTGGCAGTGGTGGCCGGAGCAGGGAGAACCGTCACACGAAGTGGCTGCTGGTCGCAGCTGCGCGTGAGGGTAGGCATGTGATTGTTAGTTTAGGGTTTACTTTTGCTATGGTTCGGTCTAACTGAACTGATTCGGCTGGTTTGGTTGGACCGGATCGGTTCTTCGAGTTCCGAGTCAATTATTTAAAATGGGGTCAAGTTATTTTATTAGGGACCTGTTATTTTTATTAATGTGTGAAAGGTCCGATTTTAAAGAAAATAGCCAGAAAGTCGAAATTGAGTCAAACATTTTTAAATAATTTAAGTTATGTCAAATTTCATGTTTTTAGTCAAAATTATGGCTTTAGGATTTTATTGGAGTCAAAAATCGATTTTTGTGATTTAATTTGGTCAAAATCGGTATTTTGGTCAAAATCGGCTTTGGAGGTCAAAATTGATTTAAATTGCTTTTAAAGGTCAAAATCGATTTTTATAAGTCCAAATTGATTTTCAAAATTATGGCTTTAGGATTTTATTGGAGTCAAAAATCGATTTTTGTGATTTAATTTGGTCAAAATCGGTATTTTGGTCAAAATCGGCTTTGGAGGTCAAAATTGATTTAAATTGCTTTTAAAGGTCAAAATCGATTTTTATAAGTCCAAATTAATTTTTAGAAGTCAAAATTGATTTTAATTAATATATTTTAGTCTTGATTTTTTAAGAAATCAAATATTTAATAAAATAGGCAAAAATGGGAAAAAACGGTGAACATTCGTTTCATCGGCCGTTTTTGGAGCGACGTTTGGTCTAGAAGTAGCGAGCCAGGCCCCAAAACCAATCCTTGACCGAGCCGTGAAAATGTATAGGCCCATGAATATATATTTAATTATATACGTAATATGTTATGTATTTGAGTATGAAATGTTTAGGAAAATATGCAAACATGGGAAAAAGCGATGAACATTCGTTTCATCGGCCGTTTTTGGAGCGACGTTTGGTCTAGAAGTAGCGAGCCAGGCCCCAAAACCAGTCCTTGACCGAGCCGAGAAAATGTATAGGCCCATGAATATATATTTAATTATATACGTAATATGTTATGTATTTGAGTATGAAATGTTTAAAAGAAATTAAATATATATTGATGGGCCAAGCCTTTTTTAAATTTGCATAATTTTTATGAAATGCATGCATCATGAAAGTTTATGAAATGTTAAGGCATGAAGGAAAAATATTTTGAGGGATTGAAGTGATGTGGGGTAAAATTTAATGATGGGAGTTAGCTGGGTATCCGGGCCCGGGGATCTCCTGTTTTAATCTTTGAGCCTATGGATCCATGTGTGACATCATGGTGAAGTGACAGCACAGAGGTGTGACATATAGGGATCCTGAGGTAAGGTCGGGTGAACCACACCTCCGCGTACGTTGGTTTATAGATTGATCAATCGATTATGGCTCACACTTCATGGATATGACTCGCATGTTCTTTTAAGTTATGTTATGTTTAATATATATATATATATATATATATATATATATGTTATACGATGAGGTTATATATGACTGCATTATGATCCATTGTTTTAAGATTTTTCACGCACGCATGTCATGAAATTATGTTCCTATACGTATGTGCCTGTATGTGGTTTTATTATATGTACTTTGTTATTATCGGATAGAGCATGCTAGGCCTTTAGGCTTACTAGGTTTAAATGGTGCAGGTGAGAATGATGCTGATTTTATTCCGACCGACGGTGAGGACCTCTGATGCTCCACTGCGGCTGTTACCCCGTGACCACTCAGTTATTTTACCATTGTTTTTAAACATGTTCAGTTTTCCGCAACAGTTTTAAATACTTTTATTTTTATGTTAGCTTGTGCGATGTGGATTGGGGATATTTTGCAGTTAGTTTTAAACGGATGTTGAGATGACATTTTCAAAGAAGTATAATTGGACAGCCGAATGTCAACACAATTTTGACAAGTTGAAGCAAGCGCTGATAAAAGCACCAGTGTTAACCATGCCATCTGATGAAGGAAAATTTTTAATTTATACAGACGCATCCAAGATGGGTTCAGGAGCTGTTTTGATGCAGGGGCGTAAAGTAATTTCATACGCATCCAGTGTTGGGGATCCGGATCCGCCCCCCGGCGAGGCAGTGGAAGAACAAAGAAATACAGCCGGGAGACGATCAATACGAATAAATAAAATAACAGTTATCGACATACATAGGGGGTTCAAAACCACTACCTTGCTGGCACTTGTGCCTGGCTCCAACCGTAGTTACAATAACGTCGGCTCTTCTCGGTAGACTGCGATAGATATCGCCAATCCGGTCCACGACCAGAACCGAGACTCCTTCGTCAGCCTGCACTAGAAGCACTGATGAATTCTGCACGAACGGATTCTCCTCGAAAAACTAGGCCGGAACGATTTTCGGCGAAGTGGCGGCGGCGGGCGGCGCACGGCGGCGGCGGCGTTCGAGAGAGGAGGGGCGGCTATAGAGATTAGGGTTAGGGTTCTTGGGAGTTGTGTCAAGTTCTATTAAGTCTAGGCTTAAGCTTAATTAAATAAGCTTGAGTGTTGGACTTGCACCGGCCCAACGGGCCCGGGCCCAACGATGAACATTCAGTTCATCTCCACCACCGAGACTTCACCGTAACTACGATCGCCGATCAGATCGGACGGATCGACTCAGTTTCCAAAACTGAATATTATGATATGAAAAACCATTTTTCAGAACCCCAGTGCAAAAAGACCGTTTTGCCCCTCAACAGCGGGAAACCCCGGTTTGACCCCTGTTGACTTTTAGGAAGTCGCACTTACCGATATCCTCTTCTCGTGCTCAACACATTGAGCTGAGTATCCGTGCGGGAATCTCGAATCTAGTACTTGTGTGACCCTCAATGGTTCAGGGATACAGCTAGCCGTGGGCCCACAACCATTGTGGCTCCGGGATCACAATTCCGGACCTGCCCAACGGATCATGGTAAAGCGTCTAACAACATCGCCCCATGATCCCCTAGGTATCACTGATAGTGCCT
>KQ999037.1:92595-112732 GCA_001598015.1 Dorcoceras hygrometricum
TACAAATCCAGAGGTTGATTTCGAATCATCCACGTCACACTGGAAGCTAGAATCAGTGTAGCCTTACAGTTTCAGTTGACCACCCCCGTAGACCATGAACATATTCTTAGTCCTTCGTAAGTACTTAATAATATCCTTCACGGCCTTCCAATGCAATTGGCCGGGGTTGGCCTGGTAGCGGCTCGTGACACTCAGAGCATATGCGACGTCCGGTCTAGTCGAGATCATGCCATACATAATACTACCTATAGCCGAGGCATATGGTACACGTGCCATACTCTCTATCTCTCATCAGTCTTTGGACACACCGGTCTAGTCGAGATCATGACCATACATAATACTACCTATAGCCGAGGCACTATGGTACACGTGCCATACTCTCTATCTCTCATCAGTCTTTGGACACATAGACTTGGATAGAGTGACCCCGTGGCACATAGGTAGGTGTCCTCTCTTGGACTCTTCCATAGAGAACCTCTTAAGTATGGTATCGATGTAGGTAGCTTGGGAGAGTCCAAGCATCCATTTAGATCTATCCCGATAGATCTGTATTCCAAGAATATAGGATGCTTCACCCATGTCCTTCATCGAAAATCTGCTAGACAACCACACTTTAGTTTACTGCAACATTCCTACATCATTCCCAATGAGTAGAATGTCGTCAACGTAAAGCACGAGGAACGTCACAGCGCTTTTAACTACCTTTTTATAGACGCACGGCTCCTCGGGATTCTTGATGAAACCAAATTCCTTAATTGTTTCATCGAATCTCAGGTTCCAACTTCGTGATTCTTGTTTGAGATCGTAGATCGATCTCTGAAGCTTGCATACCTTATGCTCGCTTCCAACAGATGTGAAACCCTCAGGCTGCGTCATATAGATCTCTTCCTGAATGTCTCCATTAAGGAACGCAGTTTTCACATCTATTTGCCATATCTCATAGTCGTACCATGCGGCAATGGCTAACAATATTCTAATTGACTTGAACATTGCGACGGGCGAGAAGGTTTCATCATAGTCAACACCTTGCCTTTGAGTGTAACCTTTCACGACTAGTCGTGCCTTGTAGGTCATTACCTTACCATCAGGCCCAAGTTTCCTCTTGTACACCCATTTGCACCCAATAGGAACAATTCCTTCGGGAGGGTTAACGAGAGTCCAAACTTGGTTAGCATGCATCGAGTCAAACTCAGACTGAATTGCTTCAAGCCACAAATTAGAATCAGCATCGGAAATTGCCTCCTTGAAAGTTCTTGGATCAGATCCAACAACTTGATCATCTTGATCATCTTCAAGGAGAAAACCATATCTCTCTGGAGCCCTAGGAATCCTTTCGGATCTCCTAGGTGCGGCTACATCTGGTACTGGCCCAGTAGGTGCGGGAGATTCACTTGGTACTTCAGTTGGTTCTCGAACCTCTTCGAGTTCTAATATTTTGCCCTTTCTATCTAGTAGAAATTCCCTTTCCATAAAGGTGGCATTCCTAGAGACAAACACTTTTGTCTCGCTGGGATAGTAGAAATAGTATCCAATGGAATTCTTTGGATACCCAATGAAGTAGCATAAGATGGATCTCGTATCCAGCTTATCTCCCACTGTCTGCTTCACGTAAGCAGGACATCCCCAAATCCTCATAAATGAGTACTTGGGTGGTTTGCCCATCCATATCTCATACGGAGTCTTATCCACTGCCTTGGTGTGGACATTGTTCAACAACATTACCGCCGTTTCGAGCGCATAGCCCCAAAACGAGGTCGGAAGCTCAGTGAAGCTCATCATAGATCGAACCATGTCCAACAAGGTCCGATTACGACGCTCCGCTACACCATTGAGCTGTGGTGTGGCCGGAGGGGTCCACTGTGAGAGAATCCAATTCTCTTTCAGATAGTCTTGAAACTCAGTACTTAAGTATTCACCACCTCGATCAGATCGAAGTGCCTTAATACTTTTGCCTAATTGATTTTCTACTTCAGCCTTGAATTCTTTGAACCTTTCAAAGGATTCAGACTTGTACTTCATCAAGTACAAGTACCCATACCTAGAGTAATCGTCGGTAAAGGTGATGAAGTATGTGTGACCGTGTTTAGTACCGATACTAAATGGGCCGCACACATCAGTATGGATCAAATCCAATAGGCCTTGGGCACGTTCACCCTTGCCCTTGAAGGGTTGCTTGGTCATCCTTCCTTGTAGACAGGATTCACAAGTCTGTAGGGAGTTTATGTCTGACAGATCAAACAATTCACTCCTAACTAACTTGTTCATCCTACTTAGGGAAAGTCCACTCGACAAATGGTAACCACTTGGAAAGTCCGAACGAGGGTAGTTCGATAGATCACCAGGTCACTATCTATCTGCATGCTCAGAACATCACAATGTTCCCTACCAATGAAACATGGTACTTCGCATCGTAGATACTAGTCTCGAACTCGGGCAGCCTTATCCTCATTTTGATGGCCCAATCGACTAGGAACATGTTCAGAACACACAGCGACTATTAGATGTGTTTCATGATAGCCGTCATACCCACTATCACATCTAACATACGCTTTAGTGCATTCTAGGTCTTTACTCAACGCAATTGTAAATCATTACACACATAATGAAAGTAAAGAATGTCATATAAGTAAATGCGATTATCATATATAAAGACTGTTTGTACAAGAGTCTATAAAACCCACATGCCACAAGTTGGCTAGTTGGGCATCTACTCTAACAGTAAGATGTGTAAAATCCCTTGAATTATTTCAGCTCTTAAGGCCCATAGTTGTTTGAGAAAAGGGGGAGTAGGATTTTTGACAAGCTTATCATCTTTAGCAGTATCTAGCAAGCCCCAGCTTTCAGAGGTTGAAGTAGTGAACGAATTCCTCGAGGTCTTTCCAGAAGACATATATGGACTGCCACCTGATAGAGAATTGGAATTTGCAATTGATTTAGTGCCAGGAGCAGCACCCGTTTCTAGACCACCTTATCGTCTTGCTCCATCAGAGATGAAAGAACTAAAAGAGAAAATACAAGAGCTGTTAGACAAGGGCTTTATTCGACCAAGTACATCACCATGGGGAGCCCCTGTTTTGTTCATCAAGAAGAAGGACGGGAGTCTAAGGGTGTGTATAGACTATAGAGAGTTGAATAAGTTGACAATTAAGAATAAATATCATTTGCCTAGAATTGAGGACCTGTTTGATCAGTTGAAGGGATCGATAGTTTTCTATAAGATTTATTTAAGGTCTGGTTATCACCAATTGAAGATAAAACCAGCAGACATTTATAAAACAGCCTTTAGAACACGATACGGTCACTACGAATTTTTTGTAATGCCTTTCGGACTCACTAACGTCCCCTCAGATTTTATGGACTTGATGAACAGAGTTTTCCAACCATTTTTAGATCAGTTTGTAGTGGTATTTATCGATGATATTTTGGTGTATTCCAAGAACAGACTTGAGCACGCAAACCACTTAAGAACAGTGCTTTAGATTTTGAAAGACAAGCAGTTGTTCGCCAAGTTTAGTAAGTGTGATTTTTGGTTGGAGAAGGTGTCTTTTCTTGGACATATTATATCCAAAGATGGATTGGAAGTAGACCCAGCGAAGGTGGAAGCCGTTCGCGACTGGCCGGTACCAACATTAGTTACAGAGGTTAGGATTTTTCTGGGTCTAGCTGGTTACTACAGGCGTTTCATTAAGGGATTTTCGAATATATCTGTTCCCTTAACCTCGCTGACTAGAAAGTTGAGCAAATTTGAATGGACCCTCGACTGCCAAACCATCTTTGAGCAATTGAAGCAGGCGTTGATTGAGGCTCTTGTACTAACGATGCCATCCGATCAAGGGAAATTCGTCATCTACACAGATGCGTCGAAGTTGGGATTAGGAGCTGTTTTGATGCAAGATCGTAGAGTAATTTCCTACGCTTCCCGGCAATTGAAAAATCACGAAAAGAATTATCCCACTCACGACTTAGAGCTGGCAGCAGTTTATTTTGCCTTAAAGATTTGGAGGCATTATTTGTACGGGGAGAAATGTAAAATATTCACGGATCACAAAAGCCTGAAATACTTCTTCACTCAGAAGGAACTAAACATGAGGCAGAGGAGATGGCTGGAGTTGGTGAAAGATTATGACTGCACGATCAGCTACCATCCAGGTAAGGCTAACGTGGTTGCTGACGCATTAAGTAGAAAGTCTATGGGACTAGCACAACTCGTCGTCCACAAACCATTAGCAGCTGATATCGAGAAATTTGGCTTAGAGCTGGTACCCAGCAGCTGCAATTCAGTCGTAGCTGATATCTCAGTGACATCAAATTTGTTGGACCAAATTCGTGAGGGTCAGTTGAGAGATGAGCAACTACAGAAGAGGGTTAAGCAAGATAGGGAAAGGAAAGTCTATGGGACTAGCACAACTCGTCGTCCACAAACCATTAGCAGCTGATATCGAGAAATTTGGCTTAGAGCTGGTACCCAGCAGCTGCAATTCAGTCGTAGCTGATATCTCAGTGACATCAAATTTGTTGGACCAAATTCGTGAGGGTCAGTTGAGAGATGAGCAACTACAGAAGAGGGTTAAGCAAGATAGGGAAAGAGCCGGCAACCTCTATTTTTCAGACAATGGCATAATCAGATTTCAAGGAAGAATTTGGGTGCCGCAAGTGGATACTTTGAGATCAGTTTTGATGGAAGAAGCTCATACAACCCCATACTCTGTGCACCCAGGAAGTACTAAGATGTATAAAGATCTTCAGAAGTTGTACTAGTGGTCGGGTATGAAAAGAGATGTCGCCAAATTTGTTTCTGAATGCTTAACGTGTCAACTGGTGAAAGCTGAACACCAGCGACCAACAGGGATGTTGAAGCCGTTGCCTATTCCGGAGTGGAAGGGGGAATGTATTGCTATGGATTTTGTGCTTGGATTACCTAGGACTGCCAAAGGTTATAATTCTATTTGGGTGATTGTAGATAGACTTACGAAATATGCTCATTTCTTGCCGGTGAAGACAACCTACGATGTCAGCAGATATGCAGAGTTGTATGTGAAATAGATTATCAGACTTCATGGTGTTCCTGTATCGATTGTATCTGATAGGGATTCCAAGTTCACGTCTGCATTTTGAAAAAGTTTGCATCGAGCTTTGGGAACCAAGTTGACATTTAGTACAGCCTTTCATCCCCAAACCGATGGAAAATCAGAAAGAGTGATCCAGATTTTAGAGGATTTACTCAGAGCATGTATTATAGATTTCTCAGAAAGTTCGGATTTGAAACTACCATTGGTGGAATTTGCGTACAACAACAGTTTTCAAGCTTCCATCCAGATGGCACCATACGAAGCTCTATATGGACGCAAATGTAGAATGCCTATTCATTGGGATGAGATAGGAGAGCGAGATGGTCTAGGACCAGATTTGGTGGAACAAACCGTGACTGTTGTTAGAAAAATTAAGGAAAGAATGAAAGCTGCTCAAAGTCGACAAAAGAGTTATGCAGATAATAGACGAAGGCGTACAACAACAGTTTTCAAGCTTCCATCCAGATGGCACCATACGAAGCTCTATATGGACGCAAATGTAGAATGCCTATTCATTGGGATGAGATAGGAGAGCGAGATGGTCTAGGACCAGATTTGGTGGAACAAACCGTGACTGTTGTTAGAAAAATTAAGGAAAGAATGAAAGCTGCTCAAAGTCGACAAAAGAGTTATGCAGATAATAGACGAAGGGAACTAAGTTTTGACGTTGGTGATTACGTCTTTTTGAAAGTAGCTCCAATGAAGGGAGTGATGCGTTTTGGAAAGAAGGGAAAATTGAGTCCCAGATATGTAGGTCCCTATGAGATTCTGGACAAGGTAGGAACATTGGCCTATCGATTAGCACTACCGCCGCACCTATCCTCAGTGCATAATGTATTTCATGTGTCAGCTTTGAGGAAGTATGTTCCCCACCCATCGCATATATTGAGTGTTGAACCAATCCATTTAGCACCAGATTTGAGTTATGAAGAGCAACCTGAGAAGATCCTTCTTAGGGAGATTAGGAAGCTGAGGAACCGCAACATTCCAATGGTTAAAGTTCATTGGTCGAATCAAACCGAACGAGAAGCTACGTGGGAGACGAAAGCTGATATGCGTAGTCGTTACCCAGATTTGTTCGGTAAGTAAATTTCGAGGACGAAATTTTTATAAGGTGGGTAGAGTTGTAGCGCCCCAAAAATCCATAGGACCACAAATTCTCATCTTCATAATTCGAGGATTCATTTCTAATTTCAGATTTCAGCTTGTTTGCTTAATTGAAAAGCTGATTTCTTATTTTCCAGATGCGAGACATGATGCAAGGTCTGACCGGCTGTTACTCCAAGCATCAGCTGGGTGATTTTGGAGGTTGAAAATAAAATGAATCTCGAGTGGGAGGATGACTTTTATTAAAATGAGAGTATTGTTTTAACAAATTAAAATAGTAAGAGGGGATTTTTAGTAAATTCTGGAGAAGTAGGTGTGGAACACCATGCCTACTCAAGTGTTTTTCCCCTGTTACAAGTCATACTCCCATGCCTATGGTACATTGGATTATAAGTCCAATGTTTGCAAGAAAAATCTTCATTTTTCATCAAAGAAACCATAGGAAACTCACTGGGGTGCTTGGAGAGACTTGCTGCTAGACCTGCTGTGTTTTCGTGTTCTCCTGTATTGAGGCAAGTAAAATCTGATTCTTGCTACACCATGAAAGCATATGTATTGTTTTTACTTCGTTTTTAAATTCCTTGCCTAAGTTATGTTTAATATCAGCCTTTTTTCATAGTTTGCTGATATTGAATTGTATGTTTAATGAGTGGGTTCACAATGACTGTATGTTGGGAATTAAAACGGTATTTTACGGAGTTGTTGATGTTGATTTTGAAACACTGAGCATTTCAGATTCCAACTCATGAAAAATTATGATGTTCTTCTTTTCTTTGGTGAATGACAACGTCCGAATTTGACTCCACGAAGTTGAAAATGCTAGTAGAACCAGAACTAAGTCTGGTTTGATAGGTAAATTCTAATATTGTGGATGTTGTTCGTGACGTTATCATATTTTTCATAACCATCAGCTGGTTTACGTTCATATCGTATTTCATAACCATCAGCTGGTTACTGTTGCTTGCGACTGGTTTTGCTTGGGACTGGTTACTGTTGCTTGCGACTGGTTACTGTTTCTTGCGACTGGTTTTTCTTGCGACTGGTTACTGTTTCTTGCGACTGGTTACTGTTGTTTGCAACTGGCTTTGCTTGCGACTGGTTACTGTTGCTTGCGACTGGTTCCTCTTGCGACTGATTTTTTCCCCTAAATACCTCACTACTGATTTACATCCAGCGTCTGGTTTTCTTCATCTGCTGATTTCCATTACCCAACGGCTGGTCGTACTTGAACCAATGATTGGTTGATCTACTGTTACTCCGTTGACCTAATTAATTGTGTTGACCACCGATATGTACGCATCGACTGATCTACTGTTCACATCAGCTGGTTTTCTTGCCAACAACAGAATTTATCCCAACAACTGATTTCCTATGTCTAAGCTGGATGCTCAGAGAAAATGATTTTCGAAGGAAGTATGAGTTTTAAAAAGAAGTGAACCCCGATGTTAAGATTTGAGTTAGTTCAGTATGTGTTTTAAGGAAGAAAGTTTCAATTTAAGAATTTATGGCTTAGATAACAGACGGTCCGTATGGGAAGGGTGAGCAGCAGACGAGAGGGTCGGTTGCCCCTTCATATTGGGTGAGATTTCACCATATTGCAACTGATATCAGTAGTCATTCGATCGAGTGCAATGGGACTTAAGTAGAGCTACTGAGCCATAAGTCTAATGAAAATGATAACGCTGGAATTTGAATTTACTTCCAGAACAAAAGTTATGATGAATGATATTCTATGACTTCTTTTAAAACTGTGATGCCTTATGTTTTACACCTGCATATTGTGCTTGTTACTCTCAGTTTTGCTTGCTGAGCCCCTAGGCTCACTAGCTATTTTTGGTGCAGGTGAGTCGGCGCCGGAGCAGGTGGGAGGTGGAGTTTGAACCTGTAGCGACGTGTTAGTGTTTATCGAAGGCCTGTGTTTCCGTGATGTTCATTCTATATTTTGCTATTTTTGTTGTCTTTGATCTTAGTCAAATCTGTATTGAGATCCGTTACAACAAAGATGAATTCAAATAGATTTCAGTAGTTGTAATATAGCGACTTCGCATTTTGTACCTCGAAATTGTAATGAAGTCTAGTTTTATTTTATGGCGCCAATGGTTGTATTTCGATTTTTTTTTTAGCAAGGCAATACAGCTTGTTCTATTTATTATTCAGCCCTTCTATTTTCCTTTTATTTCCTTTTCTTCGATCCCGTGACTCCCATGGGGATTGGGGCGTCACACATACATGCATACATCTTGAGCCTGATTGACAGATTGATTGAGGACCTGATTGAGAGCCACGTTGTGATTGGCCGACAGATGTGTCGTGCCTGAAAAGTCCAAAGCTATCATCGGAGTGGTGACTACCGGATTCGAGTGTCTACCACCGAGCTGTGATGGGCTGACGGGCTCTGAAGATCACGGACCGATGAACCCCGGTTGATACACCGTGCGGTTATAGAGGCTGATTGTGATGATTTTCCAGTTGATACACTGGACTAGCTATCCAATCCTTGATAGCCCTCATGCGTTTCATGGCATTGATTATAGCATGTTGCATGATTAGCTGTTTTGATAGCTCTTCGTACTGAGGCTTGACCTCGTATTTCTTTTCCTACTTTTGTGTTGTTTGGGTCTGTGTTACCCATTTGCAGGATCTTTAGGTAACCAAGCTGGACCGAGTGGAGTGCCAGCTGGTCGATCCACGTTCCCTTGAGTCTAGTTTATTTTATGATATGTATTGAACCGGGGGATGCCCCGTGTTTTATTGTATTGGGGATCTGTATTTGATTTGAGACTTGTTGTTACCTGATTTGTATGAGTTTGAGTTAACTCGTATTTTTATTATGAATATTTTGAATGATGATTTTGAGTTCAGGCCCAAAAGATTTCGAAAAATTTTTAAGCCCTATTTTATGCTTCCGCTATTATTTGCTTATTTGTGCTGTAACCTTGAGTGATTAGCACGGGGCCTGACAAGTATAGTCAAAAGTATAAAATCCAAAGTCCAAACCTTACCATGTTTAGGCATTCCTAGCCCTACTACTTTCATGATAGTTGAGACTGATGCTTCCGACATAGGTTATGGTGGTATACTCAAACAAAGATTAGACTCCCAAGAACAATTGGTTAGATTTCATTCTGGCCTTTGGCTCGGACCTCAAAAGAATTATTCAACTATCAAAAAAGAAATTTTATCCATTGTTCTATGCATTTCAAAATTTCAAGATAACAGGATCATAAAAAATATATTCAGAACGAAAGGAAATTTGTGATTTATAAATTGAATACTTGAAAACTTACAATGAAAATATGTAGATGATAGCAGGTACAAACTCCGAGAAAATATTTCGTAAACTGAATTCGCTCTATCTTGTTATGAAACATACATTGTGTTTATAATGAAAACATAATAAATGAGCAGGAAAAACTTTTGAGCTGTCTTCAATTGTCTTTTTTTTATAATGGCTAGCTTTGTCGGCCCCGTTCTTTGAGTGCGCAGGAATCTTTTGACTTTTTGATAGTGGCGTCTCTTTTGAGCCGTCATCTTTGTCGTCTTTTGATTATTGCTTGTAAGCGATTTTTTAAATCTTGTAGAGGGAATCTTTGTTGTATGAAATTTGTCGTCGGCCACGGATTTTGAAAGAAGGTGGCACACGTTTCACCCCTTCTGGCCTTTTCTTTTTTTTTTTTAAACTTCCCTTGATTTAGAAATCAAAGGGATCTTGAGAAGCTGGTCCACCGTAGGGGTCAGATGAGCGATTCTTCTGATATTGCTGATTTTGCAGAACGTTGAGACATATATTCAAAAAATTGGCTTTGCAATTCTGGATTATTTTAGAATGCTTCAAAGAAATTATTTTGAACTGGGTCTGGTTTGTTTTGAGGAGGGTCATTGGCAGGCATCTTTTGCTTCTGATCCACAGAAGTATATTTGGGTTTTTGTCCAGTGGCTAGAAAGTGGCGCACTGCTTGTTCATTACATAGATGTGTTTGAAACTTTCCCCACCATTTGATTTTATGAGTACGAACAAGGGAAAAAGGAACTGGGTCGGGGAAGAGTTTTTGAAAATCGAAATCCCAGACAAAAATCCATGGGACTTTGAATTCAGCATGTAATTTTAAAGGATTTTGGAAGTTGGGTAAACAAGAGGATGCTGAGAAAACCTCTAAACCCTTTTTTATGTCTTGAGGGAGGATTGTAGAATCTGAACCCAAATGTTTCCACCGTTCGTAAAACCAAATGGGGAAATTTGAATCACAACCAGAATGAAATGAAAAAACCAGGAAAGAGAAAAGGGTCGAAAATAGAATGCCCTGTACCAGGAATGTTTGTAATCGACGTAATTGAAAGTTTGAGGGCCAAAATGAACTGTGAAAGGACGGGTTTTGAAAATGCCATATGGACGTGTTTGAACAAGTTCATCCCACTGAGTAGAGGATATGACTTGTTTGATAATACATTTTGAACAAATTGTGTCACCTTTGGAATCCTTTTTGTGAACTATTTCTATTGAATCAGTATCCACGAGAATGAGTTCATAGAATTTTTTATTTTGAATAGGATTGTTGGATTCTCATAATTGGTTTGGAGGGAAATGACGACGAATATAGTCTTGTTTTTTGACATTTTGAGGTATTTCCATAAAAGGGGCAAAACCAAGGTCTTCAAGCCAGGGTTTTGTAACATCTTTGTATTCATCTTGATTTTGGGGTGATGGAGAGGATGTTTGAGCAGGTTTTGAAGGAGAAGCCAAGACTGACTTATAAGGTAATTCTGGAAGGTTTTGAAGGGGACTATAACGATTGAAATTTGAAGTTAAAGGAGGAAAATGACCGGTAGGTCTTTGAGAGGTTGACTTTTGAGGTGTTGTTGGTTGTGAAAGTTGAACCAACTCTTTTGTGCTAACTTTAGGCATCTCGTAATCTTTTGAAGTTTCAAGTTTCTGCTTTGAGGGATTCATCTACAAGAAAATTTTTTTTTCCTTGTAAACACTCTCTGGTAAGGAAGTCAGAAAGTGAATTATCTTCCCCTTTGATAAATTCTATTTCAAAATAAAAAACGGAAAGGATGGCTTGCCAGCGGGCGAAAATTTGTCTTGAAACAAGGTTTTGAACATCTTTTAAAATGACTTCCTTTGCAGATTTGCAATCAACTCGTAAAAGAAAACTTTTGTTAAAAAGATCATCTTGAAATTTTGAAATGCATAGAACAATGGATAAAATTTCTTTTTTGATAGTTGAATAATTTTTTTGAGGTCCGAGCCAAAGACCAGAATGAAATCTAACCAATTGTTCTTGGGAGTCTAATCTTTGTTTGAGTATACCACCATAACCTATGTCGGAGGCATCAGTCTCAACTATCATGAAAGCAGTAGGGCTAGGAATGCCTAAACATGGTAAGGTTTGGACTTTGGATTTTATACTTTTGACTATACTGGTACGGACATTGGTCCATGGAGGAAGGTTTTTTTGAATACGTTCATATAAAGGTTGGCAGATTTGTCTTAATCTTGGAAAGAATTCAGCAATATAATTTAAACATCCTAAAAATATTTGAAGTTGATTTTTATCTTTGATCTGGTCAAGTAATTTTTCTGCAAATTGAATAACCCTATGAATTGGTTTATTAAACCTTTTGATATTTCATGAACAAAAAAAATCGGATTGAGGTTTGGAACAATTTCATTTTCTTTTGGGATAGAACTAATCCATTTTGTTTGATGATTTGGAGAAAATGTCGTAGATGTTTGAAGTTTTGATCTAAATTATCCGAAAATATGAGTATATCGTCTATGTAGACAATACAGAAAGAGCTGTAAGGATTGAATATATCATTCATGATTCTTTGAAATTCAGAGTGAGCATTTTTTAGGCCGAATGGCATTACATTCCATTCGTAATGTCCAAACGGTACAGTAAAAGCAGTTTTTTATCGGTCAGATTCAGCAATTTGAATCTGCCAGAAACCTGATTTTAAATCAAACTTTGAGAATATTTTAGCGGAATGTATCCTATTAATTAGATCTCTTTTATTAGGTATTGGATACCTTATCCATTGAAGGACTTTGTTTAAAGGTTTGTAGTTAATAACTAATCGTGGGACTCCCCTTTCCAGTTCTGCTTGTTTGACTACGTAGAAGGCAGAATAGCTCCAAGGTGACTTGGATGGACGGATTAATTTTTTGGATAAGAGGTCTTGAATATCTTTTTGACCGTGGTGTAGAATTCTTGATTCATTTGGATTGGTCGAGCTTTTCTGGGAATGTTTCTTTCATTGAAATCCTTTTCATAAGGAAGAGTTACGTTGTGACATTTCCAATCACAGAAGGCATTTTGGAGATCACTGCATATTTTATTAGTTATGTAAAGTTCTAATTCAGATATTTTTTGTTTAACAGTTGGATTTTTTAATTGTTCTTCAATTTGAAGATAAGGAATCTCTTCCTTTAAAGAACTAATATGTTGTTTTTTATGATATATAATGTTTATTTGTTTAAATATTGAAGAGTTTTGTAATAATTAATATTCTTTTTGTTTTACAGGTGTTATAAATGGGAACAGAATATGTCTACCATGTATCTTGGTAAACACCCCTTAATGTTTACTTGAAACGGATAGATTTGATTAAGGAAAGGAATGCCAAGTATCATATCTTATGATATGTCTCAGACTAAAGTAAACACATTTTTGAAGCAGTAACCATTATTACATATATGTGTGTTGGATAGTTTATATCTAACATCAAGGGGTTTTGAATTAGCTGTGTATAATTGTTCTGTCGTTTTTTCATAATATTTTGAATGTATAACTCCTTCACGCATAATATTATGATCTGCTCCAGAGTCTAAAAGGGGTATAAGAGTTATTTTGAAATTGTTAATTACTAAATTAATATTTATGTACCATTTTTGTAAGTCAATTTTTTGAATTGAGTTGATAAAATTGCTTGTGGAAGCTTCATTGAGATTGCTGACATTGATCTCTTCAATAGGATTAGGATTGAGAAGTAAAAGTTTTGTTTCTAATTCTAAATCATTTTCTCTTAGGGAAAAAAGATCCTTTTGAAGCTGGTTAACCTGCTTTTTAAGTGTATTGATTTCTATTTGTAGATCTTTTTTGGTTATTTGTTTGAGAATACTCTGTTGAGGATATTTATCAAACATAGTGCTTAAACTAAAATGTTCTTTTACGGGGTTTCGTTTTGAACTGGCTTCATCTATTATCATGTCTTTTAATTTATTGAGATATTATTTTTGAGTTTATTGATATGGAATTTGTTGAACTAAATCGAGAATAGCTTCTCTTTTATCTTTTGAAATTACACATAAATGGCAGATGCCCTTGGAAGGAGTTTCATGTTCAGAATCTGTATCATCTTTTGTAGAAGTACTGGTATCACTTGGAATATCATCTATTAATTCATTAATTTTTTTGTTTAGGTATCTTCTTATGGTTTTCTTTTGTTTTTTAGTACAGTTATTTGAGGTATGTCCAGGTTGGTTACAGTTCCAACATTTTAGTGTATTTGACTTAGTAGTAGATATTCTATGTTTACGGAATTTTGGACTATTTTTGAGGTTTTGTGATATGGTCTAAAAGTTTTTTGGTTCTTATTTCTTCTGGCAGAAGTAGGATCAATGTTCATTAGGCCAAACATTGAGCAGAAACTGCCTAATTCTTTTCTTGTTGTTGTTCTGTCATGAAACATACTAAACCTCTAGAAATTTCTTTTTTTTTTTTTGAAAGAAGATGTGGAATAAACATTTAATAAAAGCTATAAATAAAACCCTAACTTGAAGCGTTTAAAACATCATCTCGGCATCGGTTTAAAACGAATTGCAAAACATCCTCATCCACATCACACGGGCTAACATAAAAATCAGAGTATTCAAAACTGTTTGCGGAAAACATGTCTAAAAACAATTAACATAAAGTAACTGAGTGGTCACGGGGTAACAGCCGCATCGGAGCATCAGACGTCCTCCATCGCCGGTCGGAGCAATCTCATCAACATCATTATCATCATGCTCACCTGCACCATTTAAACCTAGTGAGCCTAAAGGCCCAGCATGTTATATCCGCTAATAACAAGGTACATATAATAAAACCACATAGATGCACATAAGTATAGGAACATAATTTTCATGACATGCGTGCTTAAAAGATCTTAAACGTTAAATCGTACTGTAGTCGTACATACTTCATCATATAACATATATGTTAAGGCATAGCATAAACATAACATAACTTAAAAGAACATGTGAGTCATATCCATAAAGTGAAAGCCATTAATTCGATTGATCAATCTATAAACCAACGTAACGTGGCGGTGTGGTTCACCCAGATATCACACGAGGATCCCTATATGTCACACCTCTATGCTGCCACTTCACCCCAATGTCACACGAGGATCCATAAGCTCATCATTATACATTAACAGGGGATCCCCGGGCCCGGCATTATTTTACTCGCCCCGGTCAAGGACTGGCTCAAGTGACTGGCTCAAGTGACTGGCCCACTAATTCTAAGCCCAAGGCCTCCACTAGACTTAAAATAAATGCTAAGTTCAACTCAAACTTGGTCCAACAACTAAGGATAACCCTCTTAAAAATTATTTGAAGAACTCGGCCCAACACCGTCAAAATAGGCTTAAAACTAATTAAAATAAACATCGGCCCAAAATCCACAAATTTGGAAAAAATCCAATTTACTTAAAATTTCAGCAACTTAAAATAGATTTTGACTTAAAATCGTTGACCCAAAATCATCTTGACCAAAACTAATTTTTAACTTGAAAAGTTGACTTGACCCGATAAAAATGACTCGGACTTTAAAAACAAAATAACCCGGCCCAAAAATAAAATAACTCGGACCGGACTTAAAATATTGATTCTACACTTAAACCCTCAACCTGGCCATATTGAACCGACCCATCGGCCCAAACGAACCGGCCCAAACCAAACACCCAAACCCTAGCCACACACAAACCATGCACGGCGCAGCGACCAGCAGTCAATCATCGCGCTCGACCTTCCTTCTCCGGCCACCATGGCAGCAGCCCTTCCGGCTGGACCACCCCCAGGTCCAGTCAGTTCTAACGTGACCAACCTATCCTCAAACCGTGGCCTAACCAGGGAGAAACAGTTGCTTCAAGTGGACGCACCGGCCATGCTGCGCGCCGTCGCGACCACCTGCTGGTATCAGCAATCGTTCTCTCTGCTCCGGCCGCCACTGCCGGAGACCTTCCGGATGGACCAACCCCAGGTCCAGAAGGTTCCAACAAGACCAACCTTGGCCCCAACCGAGCACGCACGAATGAGAACGAACGCTGGGAAGGAGCCGCATCGCGCATGCAGAAACACACACTGCACGGTGCCCTACATCTAGCCATCGGTTCGGCCCCTAAACCTCCACTTCGAACCACTAAAATCCACCCCTAGGACCACCATGAACCACCTAATATCGAGCCATAACCACTCAAGCAGTCCATCAACCAAAACCATGCAAAACAAGTTCGAAATCGTGAGGTGCACATTGAAAAACGTATGATCATGAACATGAACATAGATATCTGAAACATCCACGAAAAAGCCATGCATAATCTTTGTAAAAACAGTGTATATGATCTAAATGGTGATAAAAGAGAGAATATAACATGCCTTGATCGAAAAAGAAGAGAAGATACGTGATACCGGAGGGGAGGACAATTGAGAAGACCACACCTTTGAGTTTCAATCAATGCTTTTTTGAATTGAGTTGATAAAATTGCTTGTGGAAGCTTCATTGAGATTGCTGACATTGATCTCTTCAATAGGATTAGGATTGAGAAGTAAAAGTTTTGTTTCTAATTCTAAATCCTTTTCTCTTAGGGAAAAAAGATCCTTTTGAAGCTGGTTAACCTGCTTTTTAAGTGTATTGATTTCTGTTTGTAGATCTTTTGTGGTTATTTGTTTGAGAATCCTCTGTTGAGGATATTTATCAAACAGAGTGCTTAAACTAAAATGTTCTTTTACGGGGTCTCGTTTTGAACTGGCTTCATCTATTATCAAGTCTTTTAACTTATTGAGATATTGTTTTTGATTTTTTGATCTGGAATTTGTTGAACTGAATCGAGAATAACTTCTCGTTTATCTTTTGAAATTACACATAAATGGCAGATGCCCTTGGAAGGAGTTTCATGTTCAGAATCTGTATCATCTTTTGTAGAAGTACTGATATCACTTGGAATATCATCTATTAATTCATTAATTTTTTATTTAGGTATCTTCTTAGGGTTTTTCTTTGGTTTTTTAGTACAATTATTTGAGGTATGTTCAGGTTGGTTACAGTTCCAACATTTTAGTGTATTTGACTTAGTAGTAGATCTTCTATGTTTACGGAATTTTGGACTATATTTTGAGGTTTTGTGATATGGTCTAAAAGTTTTTTGATTCTTCTTTCTTCTGACAGAAGGAGGATCAATGTTCATTAGGCCAAACATTGAGCAAAAACTGCCTAATTCTTTTCTTGTTGTTGTTCTGTCAGATCTGTATTTTGCTTGAAGTTTGAGTTCATTACATAAGGATAAACCTTCTTGATTAATGAAAGCAAATAATTGTCCAAAGGTCATGTCCTCAAAAGGAATGTCTTGGGTACCAATTGTTGTTTTTAATTTTTGAATAATTCGGTTAGAGAAGAGACGAGGTAGCCCCATTATGAATCGTTCTTTCCAAAAAGACATGTTACACTCTCCTCGGCGTAGAACATGAGTGAGGAAAACATTTTTATACCAACGGTAGTCAGTTAAAGATGGACATTTAAGATTTGTTAAAATTATTTTAGAGGATTTAAATTCTTCTTTTGGGTTTCCTATGAAATACATTGATATTTTAGTTATTAAATATTCACATGAATCATTTTGTGGGTTTATATTTCCTTGGTCGTCTTCGACTTCAACAGTATGATTTAAAATTGATAATTTTGATTCAAGGGATAAAGCATTATCCCACCAATTCCTTAATTGGCCAGTGAAGCCTTGAATAATCAAGGTTGTGGCAGATTCTTCATTTTGACCTTTGACTTTATAGGCCATGCGAGCCATGCCCATTTCTTGTAAAGTATTGAGGATTTCATACTCTGATTTGCCATCAATATTCCATTCAATAATTGATTGACCATCGTATTTTGAACTTTTGAATTGATTTCTTTCTTCGTAACCAATATCAACAGGCTTAGACCGTCGATAATAATTACGAGAATTTGTATAGTTATTATTGAATCATTGACGTCTATTATATATTTTATTAATTTTATTTTCTTCATCTGTGAACGGAAAATCAATAATATTGATTTCTTCTTCTGATTCTGTGTTAGATTCAGAAATACTGGAAATTTCAGATTCATTATTTTGTATATTATTAGTTTCTACACAATTTATTTTACTACCTGATGTTCCAATTTTTGATAATTTTGTAGAGATTTTATTTAAGAGAAAATCAGTATTAGTATTGAAACGTATTTGTTTTTCTTTTTCAATAGGAATGACTTTTGTTTGGAAAAAAGGTTTGGCTATTGTATCATTAAATATTGAAGGTTTTGTTTGTTGAGTTTGAGTAAGATTGTTAGATATGTGATCAACTTGAGTAGCTATTGTTTTAAGGATTTGATTTGAATAATTATTTTGTTAGAAGATTTTATTAATATCTTCTGTATTGACAGGTTCTTTGTCATTACGTCCTCTTTTAAACGGATCAGCTATGATGTCACCTTTGGGAGTGTGTAGTTGTGAGACCCAAAAGCTGATGAGATTAATTGAGTTAATTAATGGGGTTTTATTGAGATCAGATTTTAGTCGATATGCTTGGAGAAGCTATCGGGCTTTGTTTTAGTCCTTAGAACAATTCTGGAGAGTTGAGGAATTGAATTCAGCGATCAGAAGTTAGCGTGGGTCATCGCTGAGTGCTAGCGTTCAGCAGTGGTGACGTAAGCAGTTGTCGTCTGATTGTTGGTTTTCAGTTTTGAGGATAAAGCTGATACCAAGAGCATTCAGATGTCTCCTAGCGTGTTTTCAGTAGCGGGTGTTGGTACGTCGTCGTTTGAATTAGTTGGTACGACAACGTTTTGATTAGCGAAGGAGACTCAGCAGTGAGCAGCGTTGGTCTTCAGTTGTGTGAGAGATCTGATGTTGCGTTGCGAACAGATGTTGGTTAGTTGTTCAGCAGTGAGTAGCGGGTGACGTGTTCAGTTGCGATAGTAACTCTCTGCGACGTCGTTTGGTTTAAGTGATCGCTGTTTTGGCGTAGAGTGAGATCTGTTGTGAGATCTGGTTGCGAGCGGGAATATCATCTATGATAGCTTAAGTTGTCGGTGGATCTGTTCCCAGTTTCTTTCGGCAATGAGATTTATATAGGGAGCTTAGCCTTAGTTCTCTATTATTGTTCCCGACACATAGAAGGCAGACAGCTCCGACTGAAGTAAGAGTGGTAGCGTTGGACTCCTCTTGCTTAGACGCTTCGTTTGGATATTACTTTCGGACGTTTGCTTGAAGCTAGTGAGGTGCGTGAAGACATCTCCCTTCTGTAGTCTGTTAGCATAAGCGTCAGATTCCTTCCTAGCTTGTTGGGGTAAGTGTTCAGATTCTACCTTGTGTTGTTTAGAGCTCTCTGTTGAGTTAGATGGGGTAGAATAGCGCTGGTCGAGTTCGTAGCTCCCAGCTGTTGCTTTCTGTGCTTCGGTCCTTGAGTAGTTACTTGTGTTTGGCTTAGCAGGTGGTGGATCTGTGTTGCTCGGACCCTTATTGTAGTAATTGTTGCACAGAGACTTGAGGTACGAATGTGAGCTTGTTTACAGCGTTGAATTAGGCATGGATATTAGGTGCTGTTGTGTATGCTTCTGTGCTATTATCTGCTTGCTCGTATTGTGTTGATAATCTCAAGCTGTTCATGGCATACGCATTGTTCATGTGCATTCAGATCCTGTTGAGCTAGACTTGAGGTACGAATGTGAGCTTGTTTACAGCGTTGAATTAGGCATGGATATTAGGTGCTGTTGTGTATGCTTCTGTGCTATTATCTGCTTGCTCGTATTGTGTTGATAATCTCAAGCTGTTCATGGCATACGCATTGTTCATGTGCATTCAGATCCTGTTGAGCTTTCCTTGTTGTTGTTGTTCTCTGTGCGTACCAGGATGCTGTTGAGGAGAGCGGGTAACTCCCGTACCTCATCTCCCTGCTGGGATCTGTTAGCCACCATGAGCGGAGTGGGTAGCTCCCACATCTCATGAGTTGGGCAACAGCGGGTTGAGTCATGTTGTGCATCTGGTACCGTGTGTTGAGACGAGTGGGTAGCTCCCATATACTTACACACCCTGTGTCCACTGATGTACTATTGTTCAGTTGATCCTTTGTTGCTGTTGAGCAGTTTCTTGAGATCCTTTGGCTCCCTGCGTTTCGGTTGTAGCCTTGCTCTCATGCATAGCACTTGCATTTTATCTGTTTCCATTTAACTGCTGTTTTCAGTTGCTCTCCGTACTGGGGTTTCACCCCATGTCCCTCTGGGGCTTGGTATTATTTTCCTGTATATGTTTTCAGGTTACCATGGTTTCTGTAACGCCCCAAAATCCCTAGGACCATATTTATGCATTTCATAAATCATATGGGCCATTTTGGCAATTTTAAGTATTATGTATCTGCTGAAATGTTGATATCAGCAGGTAAGATGCGCTGCGGCTGATTCCAGCAGGTGACTCCAAGTAGCGATGCACGAGCTGGTTCTAAATCTATTAAAAGATGTTTTAAGGAGGTGAAATGATTTCTTTAAGAGAAGGTTTGGTATCTTACAAATTAAAATGATATGAGGGAAATTTTACTAAATTTCAAAGGTGTGTCATGCTTGATTTCACAAGTAGCATGCCACTAATCCCTTTCATATAAAAACCTGTCTTCAAAATAAGATTTTTTATCATTTGCAAAGAAAAGATTTAAAGTGTTCTTCAAA
>KQ999037.1:115242-170789 GCA_001598015.1 Dorcoceras hygrometricum
TCCATTGTATCAGACAGAGATCCTAAGTTTACCTCAGCTTTTTGGAAAAGTCTACATAAAGCTATGGGTACAAGATTAACGTTCAGCACTGCGTTTCACCCTCAAACTGATGGACAATCGAAAAGGGTGATCCAAATTTTAGAAGATTTGCTCAGAGCATGTATTGTAGATTTTTCAGCAGGATGGGATGTGAGTTTGCCGCTGGTAGAGTTTGCCTATAATAACAGTTTCCAAGCTTCGATTCAAATGGCTCCATATGAAGCTTTGTATGGCAGGAAGTGTAGAACACCACTTCACTGGGATGAAGTTGGTGAAAGAGCTGGTTTAGGACCTGATGTTGAGGAACAAACAGCAGCAGCTGTTAGAAAAATAAGAGAAAGAATGAAAACAGCTCAAAGTCGACAGAAGAGTTACGCAGATAATCGAAGAAGGGAGCTGAATTTTGAGATAGGTGATCGAGTATTTTTGAGAATAGCTCCAATGAAGGGAGTTATGCGTTTTGGGAAGAAAGGGAAGTTGAGTCCAAGGTATATTGGACCTTTCGAGATATTAGAAAAGGTAGGAACGCTCGCCTATCGACTGGCGCTGCCTCCACAAATGTCAGCAGTGCACAACGTTTTTCACGTATCAGCTTTGAGGAAATATGTTCCCCACCCTTCGCATGTGCTAAGTTATGAGCCAATCCATTTAGCTCCAGATTTAAGCTACGAAGAGCGACCAGAAACAATTCTCCTCCGAGAAGTTAGAAGATTAAGAAACCGTAGCATTCCTATGGTTAAAATACAATGGTCCAACCAGTCGGAGCGAGAAGCAACATGGGAAACAGAAGCTGATATGCTAAGTCTTTACCCATATTTAATTGGTACGTAAATTTCGAGGACGAAATTTCAATAAGGAGGGTAGAGTTGTAACGCCCCAAAAATCCTTAGGACCATATTTATGCATTTCATAAATCATATGGGCCTTGTTTCCTTTGAGTTATAAGAAATGCAGCTTATAACAAATTATCTTTTAGCCCTTATTTTATTCGAAATTTTTGTTTACCCCAATTCTCGTGGCCCCGTTGGGTTCGGGCGTCACAACATGGTATCAGAGCAACGTTCCTGAGATAAACACATGCACCATCAGCTGGATCAAAGTTCATCGTCTGTTCTTCTAAGTTGGGTTCGGGCGTCACAGTTTCTCTACTGGTCGTGGAGTAGACCCTGCTGGAGGTGCCCCAGGAGGTGGTTAGATTGTCCCAGTTAGCGTATAGCATATTATGTATCAGTACTATTAGCCGGGGGTTGTCCTGTGCTTTGTAGTAGTGTTTTTTGGTACTTGGTATGTGTTTTAATGCGGTACTGTTGTACTGAATTTTGTTGTTAAACTGGGATATTTTAAGTCTTGTTGTATTATAAATTATATGTTTTAATCGTCAGACCAAAGAGAAAATTTTAAGCCACTTTTGTTGGCTTCCGCTATTGTTTTGCGTGGTTTAACTCTGTGTTGTGCACGAGGCCTGACATTTTTGGTATCAGAGCTTAAGCTGGGATAAGCTCGATTTCTTTGATCACACTTGAGTCTAGGCACAGTGTTGTGTGTTGCATGTGCTTGATTATGTGATCTATGTGATTTATTTGTTCTGTGATATATCTGTTGCTGCGAGACCTTACCTTCTTAGTGCCTTCGTAGATGCCGCCTAGACGTAGGGGTAGAGGTAGAGGGAAGTTTCAGGAAGAGTCTGAAGGTCAGAACGAAGAGGAAGCACAGCGTAGTGTTCCTCGTCGTGGACGTGGTAGACAGATTGAATTGGAGGTAGATGAGTTGGCAGCCCGAGTGGACGATATGGAACTGATTATGGCGAGGTTTCAGCGGATGAATCCTCAGACGTTCAATGGCGATGAACCTAGTTCCGATGCTGAGTCTTGGTTGCAGCATATTACACCGGGTTATTCGATCGTGTCAGGTATGATGATGAGAGTAGGCTGAGTTTATCTACGTTTCAGTTGAGGAGAAGCATCGAGCGTTGGTGGAGAGGTGCTTCTAGGACTCTCGAGGAGATAGGCGTGGGGATTTCGTGGAGTAGCTTTTGTACTACCTTTCGTCAGGAGTACGTTCCGGAATCTTTTGTGAACGCCAGTGAGCGTGATTTCGATAACCTGGTTCAGGGTACTATGTCCATGGGTGAGTATGCCCGAAGATTCTCTTCTCTTCTTGCCTATGTTCCACACGTTGCTGGCCGAGAGAAGGCGAAGAGGAATAAGTTCATGGAGGGGCTCAATGAAGAGCTGTATTCGTTTGTGTTGGCAGGTTCATCGGCGAGCTATGCAGAAGCGGTGGACAGGGCTATAGACATTGAGGAACGACTGCAGAATCGTCGGTCGCGTGTTAGGTCGCAGGGAGTGCAAGTTAGTCATCCTGTGGTTCAGGGGGCGCAACCTTCCCAGTCAGTGCAGTCGTCTCAGCCACCCCAACAGCAGCAACAAGTAGCTCAACAGTCTGGACATCAGAGGTTTAGACCTCGTGGAAGACAGTTTTAGAAGAAGTCTGGTTCTAGTTCTCCTGGCTCGGGGAGTTCGAGCAGTGGCAGTAGCTCCAAGGTGAAGTACTGTAGCCAGTGTGGTGGAAAGCACCCGACAGCGCAGTGTGTTGGTGTGCAGGGTTCTTGTAATTTCTGTGGTCAGTACGGAAATTTTGCTAGAGTGTGTCCTTTGTCTGGATCGCAGCATACCGCAGCTCCACCACAGGGTCGAGGTGGATCTTCTAGAGGTCGTTCTGCTTTTCTTGTTCAGCAGCAACTGTAGCCAGTGTGGTGGAAAGCACCCGACAGCGCAGTGTGTTGGTGTGCAGGGTTCTTGTAATTTCTGTGGTCAGTACGGAAATTTTGCTAGAGTGTGTCCTTTGTCTGGATCGCAGCATACCGCAGCTCCACCACAGGGTCGAGGTGGATCTTCTAGAGGTCGTTCTGCTTTTCTTGTTCAGCAGCAGAGGTTAGGGGAGCCTCAGTTTAGGCCCTCTCAGCACCCGACTCCTTCACGGTTTGGACAGTCTTCCCATCCTCAGTTTTCTGGACCTCAGTTTGTCCAAGTGAATGCCATGACTAGGGAGCAAGCGGAGGGCACGCCTGACGGAGGGATTATTATAGATACTTGCTTTGTTTTCGATTTTCCTGCGCGTGTGTTATTTGATACAGGAGCATCACATTCTTTCATTTCTGATGCATTTGTGGTTGAGCATGGTTTGCGTACCACATCCTTGTGTGATGTTGTATCTGTTGCGACTCCTGCAGGCGCTAGCTGTTTTCCCAAGAGAGTTTGTTGAATGGTGTTCTTAGGTTTGGCGAGAGTGTGTTGTTAGCCAACCTGATCAGGCTAGTGATGTGGGATTTCGACTGTATCGTGGGAATGGACGTGTTGTCTAGCTATAGGGCCACTGTGCATTGTTTCCATGGTGTTGTGCGATTTAGGCCCCAGTTTGGCGAGAAATGAAATTTCTACGGCCAAGATTCCCAGTTGAAGATTCCTTTAGTCTCCGCGATGGAGATGTTTAGCCTGTTGTTGCTAGAGAATGCTGGTTTTATGATCTATTCCTTAGATGCGTCTTCTTCTTCGAGCGTAGAGCTTAGTAGGGTTTCCGTGGTTCGAAATTTCCCGGATGTGTTTCCTGAAGAGATTCCTGGTTTTCCTCCGAGAAGGGAGATAGACTTCAGCATTGAGTTGGTACCTGGTACAACACCGATCTCACGTGCTCCGTATCGTTTAGCGCCTGATGAGTTGAGGGATCTTAAGGTTCAGCTTAATGATTTGCTGGAGAAGGGATTCATTAGACCGAGTATGTCTCCGTGGAGAGCGCCTATCTTGTTTGTCAAGAAGAAGGATGGGTCGATGAGGATGTGTATCGACTTTAGGCAATTTAACAAGGCGACAGTGAAGAATAAGTACCCTTTGCCTAAGATCGATGACTTGTTTGATCAGCTTCAGGGTTCGGCTGTGTTTTCAAAGATCGATATTCGTTTGGGGTATCATCAATTGCACATCCGTGAGCAGGATGTTGAGAAGACTGCGTTTCGTACGAGGTATGGTCATTATGAGTTTCTAGTTATGACTTTCGGTTTGACGAATGCTCCCGCAATTTTCATGGACTTGATGAATAGAGTCTTTGGAGAGTTCATAGATCAGTTTGTGATTGTGTTTATCGATGACATTTTGGTGTACTCTAAGACTCCGTTGCAGCATAAAGAGCATTTGAAGTTGGTTCTTCAAAAGCTACGAGACTCGCAGTTGTATGATATGTTTTCCAATTGCGAGTTTTGGTTAGACCAAGTTGTGTTTCTGGGTCATGTGGTTTCTGTTGATGGCATTTCTGTGGATCCCAGTAAGGTTGAGGCAATGATTAACTGGGAGCGTCCCAAGAATGTTGCTGAGATTCATAGTTTCTTGGTGTTGGCTAGCTATTATCGGCGGTTTATAGAGGGATTCTCTAGTATAGCTAAGCCAATGACGCAGTTGAGTCAGAAAGACAAGAGGTTTGTGTGGATTGAGCAATGCGAGAATAGTTTTCTGTTGCTCAAGGAGAAGCTAACTACTGCGCCTGTGTTAGCCCTGCCGTGTGGTTCAGGTGGTTTTGTTGTTTGTGCAGATGCTTCCTTGAATGGATTGGATTGTGAGTTGATGCAGAATGGTCGAGTCATTGCATAAGCCTCTCATCAGTTGAAACCGCATGAGACTCGTTACCCAGTTCATGATTTGGAGTTAGTGGCAGTGGTGTTTGCTTCGAAGATTTGGCGCCACTACCTATATGGTGAGCATTTTGTGGTTTACTCCAACCACAAGAGTCTTCAGTATCTGTTTTTCTCAGTCAGATTTGAATATGAGAAAACGTAGATGGATGGAGCTGCTTAAGGATTTTGATTGTGAGATCACATATCAGCCTGGGAAAATGAATGTAGTTGCTGATGCATTGAGCAGAAAGGCTCAAGTTGCGATGCTGGCTTCGATGCAGATTTCGAAGGTTCATGAGCATTTAAGCACTACTGGTTGGAGATTTTACCCAGCCGAGGATTATGTTGTGGTGTCTTCTGTTCAAGTTGAGCCACAGATTGTTGCTAGCATTAGAGCAGCTCAGAGGACTGATCCATCCATCCATGAGTTGAAGCTGAAGGTGAGAGCAGTTCAGTTGGAAGACTATTCTGTTTCTTCTGATGGTTGTTTGAGATTTCGTGGCAGGCTGGTTGTGCCAAATCTGGTTGATTTAAGGAAGAGATCTTGCGAGAAGCGCACTGCAGTAGATACAGTGTCCATCCTGGTGCAAGGAAGATGTACCATGCCTTGAAGCAGCATTACTGGTGGATAGGTTTGAAGAGTGATGTTGCTGATTTTGTAGCCCGATGTCGGAATTGTCAGCAAGTCAAGGCAGAGAGGATGAGACCTGGTGGTTTGTTTCAAAGCTTAGAGGTGCCCTAATGGAATTGGGAGCACATACCTATGGATTTTGTAATGCATTTGCCTCGTTCCAGCAGAGGTTGTGATGCAGTTTGGGTTGTTGTAGACAAATTGTCGAAGTCTGCGCACTTCATTCCCTACAACATGAGATATTATTTGAAGAATATGGCGAAGATGTACATAGATTTCGTGGTGCGTTTGCATGGTGTGCCAGTTTCGATTGTTTCAGATCCTGATCCTCGATTTACTTCCATGTTTTGGAATAGTTTGCAAACAGTTTTGGGTACTAGATTGGCTATGAGTACAGCGTATCCCCCCCCCCCAGACAGATGCCGAATCAAAGAGAACTATCCAGATTTTAGAGGATATGTTAAGAGATGTTGTGATGGACTTTAGTGGTAGATGGCAAGACTCGTTGTCTTTGTTTTCCTACAATAACAGCTATCAGGTCACGATTGGGATGGCACCATTTGAAGCTTTGTATGGCAGAAAGTTTAGATCGCCAATATGTTGGGAAGAAGTGGGGGAGAAGCAGCTGTCTTCTCCAGAGTTTGTGCAGCAGATGAGAGATCAAGTGGATTTGATTCGCCTGAGAATGAAAGCTGCACTGGATCGCCAAGCTAGTTATGCGATAAGAGGCATAGGCCTTTGGAATTTGAAGTTGGCGATCTAGTTTTCCTTAAGGTTTCTCCTTTCCATGCTGTGATGAGATTTGGTTTCAAGGGAAAGTTAGCCCCTCGTTTTGTTGGTCCTTATGAGATCTTAGAGAGGATTGGCCCTTTGACATATAGTTTGCTGTTGCCACCAGATTTGTCTTCCTTACATGATGTGTTTCATGTTTCGATGTTGAGGAAGTATGAGCCAGATCCCTCGCATGTGTTGAGAACTAACGAGGTGGAGTTAGATCGGACTTTGAGCTATGTGGAATATCCCTTGCAGATCTTGGATAGAAAAGAGAAACAGCTGAGGAACAAAACCACTCATTTGATGATGGTTCAGTGGAGCAAACATGGTAGAGAAGAAGCTACTTGGGAACTGGAAGCTCACGCTGCATCTGTTTGAGTGAGCTTAGTATCAGATTTTAGTAGCTAGTTGTTCCTTGCTTTTCCAGTGGTTGCTGGTGGTTGTATCCCCAGTTATCTTGAACTCTTGATCTTGAGCTGTTTGATTTCGAGGACAAAATCCTGTTTTAGTGGGGAGAGATGTGAGACCCAAAAGCTGATGAGATTAATTGAGTTAATTAATCGGGTTTTATTGAGATCAGCTTTTAGTAGATATGCTTGGAGAAGCTATCGGGCTTTGTTTTAGTCCTTAGAACAATTCTGAAGAGTTGAGGAATTGAATTCAGCGATCAGAAGTTAGCGTGGGTCATCGCTGAGTGCTAGCGTTCAGCAGTGGCGACGTAAGCAGTTGTCGCTGGATTTTTGGTTTTTAGTTTTGAGGAGAAAGCTGATACCAAGAGCATTCAGATGTCTCATAGCATGTTTTCAGTAGCGGGTGTTGATACGTCGTCGTTTGGATTAGTTGGAATGACAGCATTTTGGATTAGCGAAGGAGACTCAGCAGTGAGCAGCGTTGGTCTTCAGTTGTGTGAGAGATCTGATGTTGCGTTGCGAACAGATGTTGGTTAGTTGTTCAGCAGTGAGTAGCGGGTACGTGTACAGTTGCGACAGTAACTCTCTGCGACGTCGTTTGGTTTAAGTGATCGCTGTTTTGCTTGAAGCTGATGAGGTGCGCGAAGACATCTCCCTTCTGTAGTCTGTTAGCATAAGCGTCGGATTCCGTCCTAGCTTGTTGGGGTAAGTGTTCAGATTCTACCTTGTGTTGTTTAGAGCTCTCTGTTGAGTTAGATGGAGTAGAATAGCGCTGTTCGAGCTCGTAGCTCCCAGCTGTTGCTTTTCTGTGCTTTGGTCCATGAGTAGTTACTTGTGTTTGGATTAGCAGGTGGTGGGTCTGTGTTGCTCGGACCCTGATTGTAGTAATTGTTGCACAGAGACTTGAGGTGCGGATGTGAGCTTGTTTACAGCGTTGAATTAGGCATGGATATTATGTGCTGTTGTGTATGCTTATGTGCTGTTATCTGCTTGCTCGTATTGTGTTGATAATCGCAAGCTGTTCATGTCATACGCATTGTTCATGTGCATTCAGATCCTGTTGATCTTGCCTTGTTGTTGTTGTTCTATGTGCGTACCAGGATGCTGTTGAGGCGAGCGGGTAACTCCCGTACCTCATCTCCCTGCTAGGATCTGTTAGCCACCATGAGCGGAGTGGGTAGCTCCCACATCTCATGAGTTGGGCAACAGCGGGTTGAGTCATGTTGTGCATCTGGTACCGTGTGTTGAGACTAGTGGGTAGCTCCCATATACTCACACACTCCGTGGACACTGATGTACTGTTGTTCAGTTGATCATTTGTTGCTGTTGAGCAGTTTCTTGAGATCCTTTGGCTCCCTGCATTTCGGTTGTAGCCTTGCTCTCATGCATAGCACTTGCATTTTATCTATTGCCATTTAACTGTTGTTTTCAGTTGCTCTCCGTACTGGGGTTTGACCCCATGTCCCTCTGGGGCTTGATATTATTTTCCTGTATGTGTTTTCAGGTTACCATGGTTTCTCTGCTGGTCGTGGAGTAGACCCAGCTGGAGGTTCCCCAGGAGGTGGTTAGAGTGTCCCAGTTAGCGTATAGCATATTTTGTATCAGTACTATTAGCCGGGGGTTGTCCTGTGCTTTGTAGTAGTGTTGTTTGGTACTTGGTATGTGTTTTAATGCTGTATTGTTGTACTGAATTGTGTTGTTAAACTGGGATATTTTAAGTATTGTTGTATTTTAAATTATATGTTTTAATCGTCAGGCCAAAACGAAAATTTTAAGCCACTTTTGTTTGCTTCCGCTATTGTTTTGCGTGGTTTAACTCTGTGTTGTGCACGAGGCCTGACAGTAGTTGTAATGTTTGCAAAGGAGGATGAACAGAAGTAACGGTTTCATTGTTACTTAATGTTCATTTTTTATGTAAGCTTGTATTAACTTGAATGACAGATTTAGTTTGAAAATCATTAAAGCCTTCAACTGATAAGAACATTGTTAAAAATGTATAAAAAGGAAACGGCTCATGACAAAAACCAGCGTAACACCCAACTACGTTGTTCAGCTCAGAAAAGTTCCTCACAGATTAGCTTACACGCAGCTCCTAATAGCTTACGCTCATATAGCAAAATCCCCAAGCTGTTTGCTACTATGATGTTATCTCCAAAATAGCTTACGACTTGAAGACTTGCTCCACGCTCAATGAAGCAGTTCAGCTCAGAGCTGATTCGCCGTAGATAGATCACGCCTGATCTGGTCTATGCTTAAACCCGATAATTATCTCAATTAATCCATTAATCATTCATACCTCACACTGAAACTCCTTGAAACACAGAAAATAACATAAAATGTGGGAAGAGGGACACATAATTTTAAACGATGGAAAAATAGTGATCAGGTTTTAAAAAACACGCTCAATGAAAATGGTTGTTACGACACCGTTGTCGTTGATCCCAAAATCATTTTTAAAATTGACGCAATGATAACGGTTTTAATAAAACCGTTGCTGTTGTGCCAAAAAATAATTCGTAAGACATCAATTTGTTAAAATCCGTTGTCGTTTTGGTAGAAAACGCACTCATCAACAACGAATTTCATCAAAACAGTTGTTAGAAAATTAAACACCACGGTTGAATGTTAAAGGTCATTTTTGTAGTAGTGTGCACAATTCTATATCATATTCAGAATTTCCGTTCCATTCTTTTCTGATCGGCAAACCCATTGGTTCTCGTGAAAATGCAACTTGTGATCGAGGATAAGTTCTGGAGTTGTTTCTCCAATAAATCACACATTGACATTTAAGACATAAAATCATGTCATCATATAATTCTCGACATAGTAAAGAATGCTTTCATGTACTTCATGTAATGAAATAATAAGATCGATCTCATGCGAAATAAAGAATCAAGCGGACTCGATCTACGCCGCTCACTACTTCTAACACAGTCCAAGAAATTTACGCTCTGATACCACCTAATGTGGGGACCTCGCGTGCTAATCAAATCTTAAATGGAAATTAACAATTATAAAACATTAAGCCAGTATAATGAACATCTTTTTTATACAAAAATCAACAAGCGTGCATGCTTGCTTCCCAACAATCTGTTATTTGTTATCTTAAAAACCCGAAAAAAAATCTAGATAGATGGATACAACAATTACAAAGTTACTACTATATGATTCAATTCAAGATACAACACAAAACACACATGTAATAATATTTTCAAGCTAAACCGACAGCCACGGTTCTGCTTAACCAGTCGTCCCACTTCTATGACGCAATCTCGATCTACCCTTGTCGAGTCTGAAAAACTCTTGCCCCACCTGTTGTCATGTACACATACAAAAAAAGCAACAGTCAGATAACTCTGGTGAGAATAACAATCTCAGTATAATTGATATAAAATACAGCATAATAATCATGAATGCAATGCATGTTAAGAAACAAGGGTTATCAAATCTGATGTCAAGAGATACAAGTTTCTTCGGATCCCGGGCAATAAGATCAAAGCATACCACCGACTCTCCCATTCCGGGTGGTGCCCAATATCTCAATCCCCTGACTTTGGTGCAACTATAGTGAGTCTTCTGCCTCTAGGAGTAAATCTACTTTGCCACTCGACTATAGCTACCAAAACGTCTATCACACTCTAGGCTATTCAGTCCTCTATGCACCGGTTTCAGGCTCAAGATGAATGCAACCATATCAAGATGCATCAATATAACCAACAGTAAATCTCATTCTCACCAAATCATGGTCTAACAAGCAAACACATATTCACGTTCAACAAACAAGATCAAGGAAACAAGCAAGTATGTGATTTAAGGGAAACTCGAGAATCATATCTATCTCGAGTATTTTATCCCGTCTCGAATGATATCAGTTCATACCTCTAATCTTGATTCTTATGGTACTCCAAATTCGGTTGGAAATCAAGAGTAAAATCTCTTGAAGCTTCTCTTCGCTTTCTCGTTTCGGCCTCTTTACAACTCCAAACTGGTACAAGGTTGTAGTTCTTGAAATTGGGTTTCCAACCGTAGCACTCTCGCTCAAAACTGATCAGCGAATCTCTGGAAATCTGGAAATTTTCAGGTCGGATGAACAGTGAAACGAGGGTTTCTGTAAAATATCAGGGTTGGAACTTCTCAAATGGTAAGTATGACTTGTGGCCTAAAAATGACCAAGTGTTGGTCAACGGTCATATATATAACTTAAGTTATTCAGATCTAGGTTACAGTGCTTTCAGATCAGCTCAGGAATCTACACTGTATCCTGCTTAGGCATGCAATTCGGCACGCACACACAATTCATCTCTCGCATCTGACAGCTGACGCCCATAGACAGATCATGCTTGCAGACAAATCTCATGCACAGATTAGCTCTCGCGTACTGCTCAGCTCTCGCACACACAGATCAGCTCGGGTACTCAGAACAGATCACATATGCTCAAATCAGATCGCACACCTCAGCACAGCAAAATCAGGTTAGCTCCCCTGATCTGATCATAGAAACAGTTCACACCATGCATAGTAGTATCATATCGCATCAACAGATCAGCTCGTGCAATCCAAACAGCTCTCACCTAATCTTTTCTTCACCATCAGCTTATGCCTAAGCTGATTTCACCAAACAGTGCGGCACAATCTCCCCGATCTTACTGCTCAGCTCAGAGCAATGTGTAACTTACAAAGCTGAAATCCAAATTACGCCTCATTACTCAAGTCCTATATCAGCAAAGAACAACTGCACTGACACACTCTAAAACTGATCAGATCGCACCATTAGTACTGTCTATGATCAACACAGCTCAGCTTAGAAGACTCAGATCAGGTCGAACCCCACCACTTCAGCTTAGGATGCTCTATTAAGCTTACGACATCCAAGTCAGTTCGCGATGCTCTCAAATCGCATTACACATATTTGGAGTAGCTCACGATGGTCAACTCATCTTTCACTTCTCATATCAACATGCGACAATAGATCAGCTCACGTCTACTGATTCCTACTAAACGATTAACTCTATAATAAAAGCACAACTCACCAGTACACCCCAGATAGACTTCAAATCAACCGCAATATCAGCTCAGCACGAAAGACCCGATCAGCTCGTGCCTAAGCTGATCCACACAAAATATGATCTTTCCAATAGATAAATCCCGTGATATCTAGTGCTATGCTGATCAGAGTAGCACTGTGCTGTTTTGAAAATCCCGTGATGATCGTGTGCAAGCTGATCTGATGGCACTGTTGCTTTGTGTATTTCATGTTTGATGAGACCCGAGAAGATTTGATATCACTGTTCAGTGGTGACGTGCTGGTCTGATAGTACTGAGCTGATCTATTGATGCTGAGCTGGTTTGTTGTAGCGCATGCTGAATCGGGGTCATCTTGGAGAAGATATGTGTGTCTTGAGATGGAGTCAGCTCAAAGGAGATCTGGATGTCCTGAGCTGGGGGTCAGCTCCGAGGAAGTCTACGTCCTAAGAAGAAGTCAGCTTGGAGGAGTCCTGTTGCTTTAAGCTGGAGTCATCTCGAATGAGGTCTGTTGTCCGAGTAGGTGTCAGCTCGAAAAGAGGTTGAGTATCCAAGCTGGCATCAGCTCGGAGGCTGAGCTGATTGAGGTTACTGTAGATCAGATCGGAGGAACTTACCGGGTATTTCTGTAATTTTATCGGCTTTATCCTTGTGTGTTGTTGATATAACACAAGTGCTAGATATTTTGGAAACCATTTCCACCGTCCCTTTCAGAGCTCGAGCTGGTTTCTTTGAACCCTAGGTGTTCATACGAAATGGTTTTTGGCCGATATCCTGAGATTGGTTGATCTGTTTTGAGAAAAGGTAGTGTTGTTTGAACCTTGTTGCCAAGACCTATCTTTCTCGAATAGTCTGGTTACCGGTGGTGGTCGGACGAGAGCAGTTGATGAAGTGTGTACGTGAGCTGTTCTTTGTGTTTTTAGGATGTTTAGCTTCTCATTTTGGATTTCTTTGAGATGTAAGTATAAGCTCTTGCCCTTAGCTCTATTTTAAGACAAATATAAGCTCTTCTCCGATAGCCGATGGTAGACGACTCATCTTGGAGCAAGGTTGGTACCATTGGGTTCATCTCTTCAAACCCGTCTTAACCCTAACAATTTTGGAGCCGGTGGTTGGTTGGAAGAGAGAGCTTGACGATAGTCAAAGCATATGACTTTTAAAGATTTACGACAAGTTGTTATTCGGTTCAGGTAACGACTTAGGGTCAGTGCTAGACTTTGTTCTTAGCTTCATTTAGAGTCAGTAATTGCTTTTGGGGATTATTTTCGATCTGGGTTGAGATGGTATCTCTAGGCTCTATTTTAGTTGTCGTTTTACCGAGTTGATTTTCGTGTGCCTTGAGCATATCGTAGCTTGGTGACTGATTTGAACGTTTCTACTGATATTTCTCCACAAGATCTGGGGTAGCAGAAGACGGTTTGCCAGAGCTTATGGTTTGCTATTTTACTTTGTTCTCCTTACTGGGGTTTGACCCCTAGAGGGCCCCTCTAGGGCCGTTGGTTGTGTTGTTTGCCATTCAGGTTACCCAGATACTTCAGCTGGCCTAGGTGGTGCGTCATATAGTGGAGCCCCGAGGGGTTCATCGAGTGCCCCGGTTTTGTGTATATAAATATTTCATCGAGTCATTTACCAGGGGATTACCCCTCGTAGTTGTTGTATTGTTGATTCGATGTTTGTGTAATGATGATATACATGTATTGTTTGGAATCTATAATTTGTTGGTTGTGTTGGCTTTTGTTATAAAACCTTTATATTTTAGTATTTGCATATTTTAAGTTGTATTTACTATTCAGGACAAAAAAGAAAATTTTAACCCGCTTTTAAGCTTTTGCATCATTTCGTTAATTGTGTGCTTAATCTTGTATTATGAGCGCCGGACCTGACATTTTGGTATCAGAGCTTAAAATGGGATAAGTTCAATTTCTTTTCTAGTTCACTCGAGTCTAGGCACAATATTGTTTCCTTGCATGTTCTTGACTACCTGCTTTACCTGCTTCTTTTGTCTTATCGCCTTGGTGTCTTGTAGATGGCGCCTAATAGAGAGGACAATGTAGCTCAGCTTAGCGTTCCCCTACGTAGGCGTGCTAGATAGGTTGAGGATGAGTTAGATCTTTTGGCGTCCCGTGGATGAGGTGGAGATGGTTTTTATCTAGGTTATAGAGGATGAACCCTCAGAAGTTTTCAGGTGCTGAGGGAGGTGTTACTATTGAGGGCTGGCTAGAGAATATGAAAGGACTGTTTGATAGAGTCAACTATGATGAGGAGAATCGACTGATCTTGGCAGCATTTTAGCTGAGGGATTATGCACAACGATGGTGGAAGGGTTCTTCCCGAGCTATGAGAGAGATGGGTTTAGTGATCATTTGGGAGAGTCTCTATGCCGCCTTACAGGAGTACATTTCTGAGTCGTATTACAATGCCAAGGAGCAGGAGTTCAATAACTTGGTATAAGGTAGTTTGAAATTAGCGTCGTATGGCAGGCAGTTTTCTTTTCTTCTTTCATACGTCCCTCATCTCGCTAGTCAAGAGAGGGCGAAGCAAAATAAGTTTCTGGAGGGCTTGAGGCTGGATATTTTTCCTTTGGTGTTGGCTGGTTCCCCTAATACTTATGCCGATGCAGTGAACAGTGCGATCAATATTGTGGAGGGTGCTGAACATAGTCTCAAGTTCAACCGCAGGGTACTCAAGGTTTTCATCTCGTGCCCCTGGGGATGTATTCTTTTAAGCCCCCTCAGATGTCTCAGCAATTGAGTCACCACAAATTTAAGCCCAGATGAAAGCAGTTCAAGAATAGATCGAGTTCTAGTTCTTCTGGCTCCGATGGTTCTAGTAGTGCTAGTTCCAAGGCCGTGTTCTGTGGCCAGTGTGGAGGTAACATCCGACAGCACAGTGTGTTCGATTCCAAGGTGTCTGCTATATTTGTGGATAGTATGGACACTTTGCTAGAGTGTGTCCCTTTTCTGGGAGTCATCGTTTCGCTCCACCTCCACATGGTCAGACTGGTGGATCATCTTGAGGACAATTTCATCTGTGCAGCCGTTGAGGTTGGGTGTGCCGCAGTATAGAGGATTGTTTCATCAGCCAGGTGTATCACGGTTCAGAGGGCCTTCGCAATCTCAATTCTCAGAACCCTAGCAAGCTCAGGTGAATGCAATGACGAGGTAGAAAGCTGAGGATGAGGCCGGAGGAGTGATTCCAGGTACTTGCTCTATTTTTTATTTTCTTGCACGAGTTTTATTTGACACAGTAGCATCACATTCGTTTTATCTGATGCATTCATATATGAGTATCGTTTGAATACTGCTCGTTTGTGTGATGTTGTGTCGGTTGCAACTCCTGCCGGTGTGAGTTATTTTTCCCTAGAAATAGTGCTGAACCGTGTAATTAGTTTTGATGCTAAGCTGTTGATGGACAACTTGATTAGGTTGGAAATGAGAAATTTTTATTGCATCTTGGGCATGGATTTGTTGTCGAATTATAGAGATACGGTAGACTGTTTCCATGGTGTTGTCCGTTTTAGACCTCAATCTGGTGAGAAGTGGGATTTCTATAGCCATAACTCTCGATCTAAGATTCCACTAGTCTCAGCCATGGAGATGTTTGGATTGTTGTCGGTGTAGAATTCTGGTTTCATGATCTATGCTTTGGATGTACCGAAAATCGTTTGGAGCTTGGTGATATTCACATCGTTCGAGAGTTTTCAGGAATTTTTCCCGAGGAGATTCCAAGTTTTCCTCCAAGAAGGGAGATTGATTTTCGTATTGAATTGGTGCAAGGACAGCCCCTTCGAGAGCGCCTTATAGGTTGACACCAGCAGAGTTGAGGGAACTGAAGGTTCAATTAAGCAATATTTTGGAGAAGGGCTTCATTAGACGGAATATGTCGCCTTGGGGAGCTCCGATTTTTTCTTGAAGAATAAGGATGGATCGATGAGGATGTGCACATATTTTTGGCAACTGAACAAAGCGACTATGAAGAATAAGTATCTGTTGCTGAGGATCGATGATCTGTTCGATTAACTTAAAGGTTCAGCCGTGTACTCTAAGATCGATCTCGTTCAGATTATCATCAGTTGAGGATTCGTGAGGAAGACATTTCAAAGACTGCGTTTTGGACGAGGTATGGACATTATGAGTTACTGGTTATATATTTTGGACTGACGAATGCCCCTGATATCTTCATGGATTTGATGAACCGAGTTTTAGAGAATATATTGATCGGTTTATGATAGTGTTTATTGATGATATCTTGGTCTAATCAAAGACCAAGAAGAAACATAAAGAACATCTAAGGTTAGTTCACCAAACTCTTCGAGACTCACCACTATATGCCAAGTTCTCCAAGTATGAGTTTGGTTGGATATAGTTGTTTTTCTGGGTCATGTCATACTTCAGGGTATCTCAGTTGATCCCATAAGGTAGAGGCTGTTGTGAACTGGGAGCGGCCCAAAAATTTTGCTGAGATTCGTAGCTTTTGGGATTGGCCGGCTATTAAAGGCATTTTATTGATGGATTTTCTATGATATCTAGGCCTATGACGTAGTTGATTCAGAAGGATAGGAGATTTGTTTGTACCAAGGAGTGCGAGAACAATTTCCAGCTGTTGAAGGATAAATTGACAACTGCTCCAGTGTCGGCTTTGACTTAGGGTTCAGGAGGTTTTGTAGTGTGCTCGGACGCATCGCTTAGTGGACTGGGTTGTGTTCTTATGCAAAACGGATGAGGTATTTCTTATGCATCTCGACAGCTGAAGCCTCACGAGACTCGATACCCAGTTCATGATCTAGAGCTGGCGGTCATTGTGTTTTCTTTGAATATTTGACGCCATTACCTTTATGGTGAGCAATTTTTAGTGTACATCGACCACAAGAGTCTTCAATATCTCTTCTCTCAGTGTGATTTAAACATGAGGCGGCGTCGGTGGATGGAAATACTCAAGGATTTTGATTGCGAAATAATATCAACAAGGAATGGTGAATCTTGTTGCTGATGCCCTTAGTAGAAAAGCCCATATTTTCAACGCTTACATCTCCGAGTATCTCAAAATTCCATGAGCATTTAGGAACGACTTGTCAGGCCCGGTGCGCTAAATCACAGATTAACTACTCAATTAATCAAAATTATGAGGAAGCATTAAAATAGGGCTAAAAATTTTGTTTTGGGCCTGAACATAAATCATCTCTTAAAAATACATTCATAGTCAAAATAGGATTTAACTCTAAATCCAGCCCATCAATAACAACAATACAGGTAAATACAAATCAAGATCCCCAAATACATAGTTCACGCAGGACATCCCCTGGTTCAATATATAGTATAATAACTGGGACTCACAATGGGGATCTACCAGCTGACGCTCCACTCTGTCCAGGTGGATGACCTAAAGATCCATTAACAAATACAAGCATAGTATGACTCCCTATCAGAGTACATCCCAAATCAGCAATAGAACATCACATCCTCACAGGGTATTCCCTGGAGACTGCTCTACTGCCTAATATAAATAATATACATAACTGGGACACTGTATCCACCTCCCGGGACACCACCAGTTGGGCCATCTCCATGACCAGCTGAGAAATCTGGATAAAATGAACAACACACAGGCAAACAAAACAATCCAGCCCCAGAGGGACAGGGGTCAAACCCCAGTACGAAGAGCAACATAAAACAACATGCAGATAGAACAAGATATAAATACTATGCGATGCATGAGAACAGGGAGCTCAAAGGATCCAAGAGGACTGTAACCCGCTGGTCAATAGAACGGGAATGGTCACCGGATGTGTGAGAGAATGGGAGATACCCACGCGCTCGATCACACATGGTATCAAACACAAATAGATCAGGATGGCGCAACTCATGTGAGAGAAATGGGAGCTGCCCATGCGCTCAGTCACATGAAATATCAGCACCAGCTACAACTGAAAGGCCATATAGCATGTGAGAGAATTGGGAGTTACCCAAGCGCTCAATCACACGCCTCCTGTCAACACGGATTAGCTCAAGTTAACAAAGGCTCGCAAAGGAATGAGCAGAAAAACATGATATGCGTTTATGCATAACACCAACTTGCAAGATAACATACACAAACAGATGCAAGCACACTACATAAACAACAGATACACACTGCTCAACATAACAGCACATGCCATTTATACACAAGTCCATCTCAAAGCTGTAATTATAAGCTCACATCCGTACCTTCACTTCTGAGATATAATTACCACAATCTCGAGCACTCAGATCTGAAACCTGATAAGCCAAACAACAACAACCAGCTCAGGGACGTAAAGTACAGAAACTCTAACTGGGAGCTACGAGCTCAACCAGCTCTGTCCTACCCTTCGAGCACAACAAATAGCTCTAAACAAAGCGCACGGTAGAATCTAACACTTACCCAAAGCGTTACCTGAACGAAATAACAAATCGGCCGAAATGCTAACAGACTACACAAGGTATGTCAGGCCCCGTGCAAATTACTAACAATCAACACATAATAAGCGCATAAACACGGAAGCTTAAAATCAGGGCTTAAAAATTTTTCGAAATACAATGGGCCTAAACTTCAAATCATACATTCAAAATATTCAATACTCGAAATATGAGTTAATTCAAACTCATATGCAACAGGCAACAACATAATATCAATCAAATACAGATCCCCAATACATGATAACACGGGGCATCCCCCGGCTCAATACATATCATACATATATATATAACTGGGACTCAAGAATGCGGGGATCTACTAGCTGAACTTCCACTCTGCCCAGCTTGGTTACCTGTATTTCCTGCAAGTGGGTAACACAGACCCAAACAAAACAAAAGCAGGAAACAAGTACGAGGTCAAGCCTCAGTACGAAGAGCTATCAAACAGGGGCCAGTCAGCCCATCACAGCTCGGCGGTAGACACTCATATCCAGTAGTCACCGCTCCGATGATAGCGTTGGACTGGTGCACAACACATCTGTTGATCAGCTCCAACGTGGCTTGGGTCATCAATCAAATCTGTGAAGGCCCAATATGTATGCATGTAAGCCAAACAATATCAATGCTCAATGCATACAAATCATAATACGTGTAAACAGAATATCAAGTTCAATCAATTCAACAGCTGTCCACGTAAACACAAAATAGCAACAAAACACATCTCACAACATCGATCCAGACATGTTCACGCTCAAGCTGTAAGTGCTGCTCAACTCGTACCTTTCTTCTTCAATTTACCTAACAGATTCTCAACAAAGTCACGACAACACACGGCCAAGCAACCAGATTTCTCCTGGTTCAATTCACGCAGCAGGGACTTCCTGGAATGCTGAAATCTGTTACAGGTACTCAAAATCTTAACTCAACTCTGCTACTCAATCACGCTAATCCTACGGCCATAAGCATAATTCAATCCTACACTTCTACGCAGGCATTAACTACAAGAACAGAGCTCAAATCTACAAGAAATGCTCACCCAAAAGCTCACGCTAGCAGAAGAACGCACGTACAGACTTTTCTTAAAAAGCTTCGAACTCCAGCAGCTTCGTGTTTCCACACCAGCGCTAATACAGGGTTCGAAAAGGGCAGCAAACGAAAGAGCTAAGCTAGGGGAGTCCAGCGCCACTCAAATCGTCAAAAACAGAGGCTGGATGCGATGGAAATCGGCGATAGAAAATCACGGTGAACAGTAGCTCAACGAGGGTTTGGAAATATAGATAAGAAATATCGGGCTCTCAATAATTCTAAGTGTCGATCAACACCTCTATGTATATACATCTCAAATCTCTCGACTGCTGCTCACCAATCCAGTCGTCGTGAACCGTAGGAATCTTACGACTGGCACTCATGCTTCATAAAACAAACCAGTCGCAACAACCAGACGCAACAATCCAGACGCAACTATCCAGTCGCAACTATCCAGTCGCAAGGCGCTAAATAACCCAGACGCAAACCTCGAAACGCAGCGTTTCAACTTAACCAGACGACGTCGCGTATCTCCCTCGACTGGTTCCTCAAATCCACAGCTGGTCACCCAGTCGCAACACAATTCCTCCCGCGACTGGTTCTTCAATTCATCGACTGGTCATTATCTCACGAGCGCAACGACTGCCTGACGCAACACAAGCGCAACGACTGATTTTCCATTTCCACCAGCTGCAAGCTACAGTAACCATCAAATTCCAAATCCTACCAGTCGTTGGCTACAGTACGGTTGATTCAATACTTGGAGGAATTCGACAACTCTATATCTTCAAAATTCACGTGGCACCCAAAAAATAAAATTAACCACTAATCTAAATCTGAATCCTCACATTCTCCCCACCTTAAGGGATTTCGTCCTCGAAATCAAAGGTAAGCTTAGGGAAGAAAACAATCAATCATGCAAATCAACACCAGCAGCTACTCAAATTCGAAGCTAAAACCAGAAATTTACCTGGAAATGTTGCACGATCAGTGCTCAAACAGATGAGGCCAATCCTGCCGCATCTTTTCCTCAACCTCCCAGGTCGCTTCTTCTCGGCCATGCTTGCTCCATTGGACCATCACCAACGGAATTATCTTGTTTCTCAGCTGCTTCTCCTTCCTATCCAAGATCTGAACCGGATATTCGACATAACTTAAGGCAGAATCCAGCTCAACTTTGTCAGTTCTCAAAACATGGGACGTATCCGGCTCATACTTTCTCAACATTGACACATGAAACACGTCATGCATCGCGGCTAGCTCCTTGGGAAGCCTCAGTCTATAAGCCAATTGTCCAATCCGCTCGATAATCTCAAAGGGACCAACGAATCTGGGAGCCAATTTGCCTTTAAATCTGAATCTCATCACGCTCTTGAAAGGAGAAATCTTGAGAAACACACGATCGCCAACCTCAAACTCTGACGGTCGACGTCTTCTATTAGCATAGCTAGAGAAACGGTCTTGGGCAGCTTTCATTCTACTCCGAATAAAGTCAATTTGATCCTTCATGTGCTGAACAAACTCCGGTGTAGAAAGCTGTCTCTCGCCAACTTCTTCCCAACAAATCGGGGATATGCACTTTCGACCATACAACGCCTCAAACGGAGCCATTCCAATAGTGACTTGGTAGCTGTTGTTATATGAAAACTCTACCAAGGAAAGCGAATCCTGCCAGCCACCGCTGAAATCCATCACTACTGCTCGCAGCATATCCTCTAAAGTCTGGATAGTCCGCTCAGACTGTCCGTCTATCTGTGGGTGATAGGCTGTGCTCATCGCCAATCTCGAACCCATTGCTGCTTGCAGACTCTTCCAAAATCGGGAAGTGAACCTTGGATCTCTGTCAGACACTATCGAAACCGGAACTCCATGCAATCTAACCACATGGTCGATGTACAACTTCGCCATCTTTTTCATCGAACACCTCACATCATAGGGAATGAAATGGGCTGACTTCGAGAGTCTATCAATCACAACCCAGATCGCATCGCATCCCCTAATCGATCGAGATAGATGAGTCATGAAATCCATGGCGATGTGCTCCCAATTCCATTGGGGCACCTTTAAACTCTGGAGCAATCCACCAGGTCTCATTCTCTCGGCCTTGACCTGTTGGCAATTCAAACATCTAGCAACAAAAGCCGAAATGTCGCTCTTCATACCTGCCCACCAGTAGTGAGACTTCAAGGCATGGTACATCATTCTTTCGCCTGGATGCACACTGTACTACAATGCGCTTCATTCATGAGGGTCTCTTTCAAATCAATCAGGTTCGGAACTACTAATCTCCCTCTGAATCTCAAACATCCATCAGAAGCAACAGAAAAATCATCTGACTGACCTGACTGTTCCTTAATCCTCAACTCATGGATATAGGGGTCGGTCCTCTGCGCCTCCCTGATGTTCATCACAATCTGTGGTTCCACCTGAAGAGAAGAAACAAAGAAATACTGATCACCCGGCTGGAATTACCAATCAGAAGTACTCAACTCCTCATGAACTTTCGAAATACTCAAGGACGCTAACATATCAGGCTGGGTCTTTCTGCTCAAAGCGTCGGCTACTAAGTTCACACGCCCAGGCTGATATTGAATCTCACAATCGAAGTCCTTAAGCAATTCCATCCAGCGTCGCTGCCTCATGTTCAAATCCGACTGCGTGAAGATATATTTCAGGCTCTTGTGGTCGGTGTACACCACAAATTCTTCACCATAGAGATAATGCCGCCAAATCTTCAAGGCAAACACTATCGCAGCTAACTCCAAATCATGAACCGGGTACCTCGTCTCGTGAGGCTTCAGCTGTCGAGACGCATACGCGATCACGTACCCGTTCTGCATCAGAACACACCCTAAGCCATTCAGAAAAGCATCGGAGCACACCACAAAACCTCCAGATCCAGACGGTAGGGCCAAGACAGGAGCAGTAGTCAACTTCTCCTTCAGCGTCTGAAAACTATACTCGCACTCATCAGTCCATACAAATCTCTTATCTTTCTGAGTCAACTGCGTCATAGGCCTGGCTATCGAAGAAAACTTCTCAATGAAACGCCTATAGTAGCCGGCCAACCCCAAGAAACTACCGATCTTTGAAACGTTTCGAGGTCTCTCCCAGTTAAGCACAACTTCGACCTTGCTCGGATCTACAGAAATCCCTTGTGCTGAAATCACGTGACCCAAAAAGATAATCCTGTCGAGCCAAAACTCACACTTGCTGAATTTGGCATAGAGCTGCAAGTCTCTCAATCTCTGCAATACTAGGCTCAGATGCTCCTTATGCTCTCTCTTGCTCCTCGAGTACACCAAGATGTCATATATGAAGATGATTACGAACCGATCGATATACTCGCTGAAGACGCGATTCATCAAATCCATAAAGACAGCGGGGGCATTCGTTAGTCCAAACGGCATGACAAGAAACTCAAAATGCCCATATCGAGTCCGGAAGGCTGTCTGTGCCACATCAGCATCTCTAATTCTCAACTGGTGATAACCAGAGCGCAAGTCAATCTTCGAGTAAACAACCGATCCCTGCAACTGATCGAACAAGTCATCAATCCTCGGCAAAGGATACTTGTTTTTCACCGTTGCTTTATTCAACTGTCTGAAGTCCACACACATCCTCATAGTGCCATCTTTCTTTTTCACAAATAGAATCGGAGATCCCCAAGGCGACATGCTCGGCCTGATGAAGCCTTTCTCCAAGAGATCACTCAACTGTTCCTTCAGCTCTTTCAACTCCGCGGGCGCCAACCGGTAAGGAGCTCTAGAAATCGGGGCAGTACCGGGCACCAACTCAATACTGAAGTCGATTTCACGTCGAGGAGGAAATCCAGGAATCTCATCTGGAAACACGTCGGGAAACTCTCGAACGACGGGGATGTCGCGCAACTCTAATCGCTGCTTTTGGGAACTATCGAGTGCGTAGATCATGAATCCTGCATTACCTAGCGATAGCAGGCTAAACATCTCCATAGCGGACACTAGGGGAATCTTCGACCTCGAATCCGTGCCGTAGAAATCCCACCTCTCACCCATATCAGGGCGAAATCTCACCACACCATGGAAGCAATCAACGGTAGCCTTATAGCTAGATAATACATCCATTCCCAAAATACAATCGAAATCTCTAATCCCCAACACAATCAAATTTGTCACCAAAACATGCTCATCAAACCTAATCAGGCAATCAACTACTACCTCTCGGGACCACAGATACACACCAGCAGGAGTAGACACGGAAACAACATCACACAGTGGGGAAGAACTCAACCCACGCTCAAACACAAACACCTCAGATATAAAAGAGTGTGATGCACCAGTGTCAAACAAAACTCTCGCAGGATAATCATAAATAGAGCATGTACCTCTAACTCTAGCAAAATGTCCCGGCTGACCACAAAGATGGCAGAGTCCTCTAATCCACGACACTGCGCAGTCTCGTGTCTCCCTCCGCACTGACTACAAAATCCGCCGCCAGAACCACTACCTGAACCACTGCCAGAACCAGAGCTCACGGAACCAGAGGAACTCGAATGGCCCTTCTTCTTGAATTGATTCCCTCGAGGTCGTAACTGCTGGCGACTCGACTGCTGTGACCCCTGAGGAGATTGATACGACTGCGACACCGCCTGAGCTGGCTGAGAAGCACGCGCGGTCGTCTGATGCACTGGAGCCTCAGGATCCATCAAACTCTCCTCAATATCCACTGCATTGTTCACAGCTTCCATGAAAGTCGCCGGGGACCCAGACAACACCATCCGGTAAAGATCAGGTCTCAGGCCCTTCAAGAACTTGTTCCTCTTCGTTCGCTCTTGATTCGCCACAGCTGGCATGTACACTAGAAGCACAGAAAACCGCCTCGCATACTCGGCCACACGCATATCACCCTGCTTCAGGTTATCAAACTCGCGCTCTCGGCTGGCGAAATAGGACTCTGGAGTGTATTCCCGTCGAAAAGCCTCACAAAAACCATCCAGGTGAGCGCCGTCCCATTATCACGAAGCATCCTAGAAGTACCCCTCCACCAGCGCTGCGCATCCTCTCGCAACTGCAGCACTGCCAACTTCAGTCTCTTTTCCGGAGCGTACTCCAAGGTATCAAATAATTCCTCCATCTGGAAGAGCCACGCCTCGGCCCTAGCACCACCCTCAGTACCGGCAAACATCGGTGGGTTCGTCCACTGAAATCGGGCTAAGCCAACTCCATCCCACCTATCTGCCTAGTGACGTCCTCAACCTGAGCGTCGTCATCACTACCTGCTCTAGACTCCCACATAATAAGCGCATAAACACGGAAGCTTAAAATCAGGGCTTAAAAATTTTTCGAAATACAATGGGCCTGAACTTCAAATCATACATTAAAAATATTCAATACTCAAAATATGAGTTAACTCAAACTCATATGCAACAGGCAACAACATAATATCAATCAAATACAGATCCCCAATACATGATAACACGGGGCATCCCCCGGCTCAATACATATCATACATATATATATATAACTGGGACTCAAGAATGCGGGGATCTACCAGCTGAACTTCCACTCTGCCCAGCTTGGTTACCTGTATTTCCTCCACGTGGGTAACACAGACCCAAACAAAACAAAAGCAGGAAACAAGTACGAGGTCAAGCCTCAGTACGAAGAGCTATCAAACAGCTATGCATGCAACATGCTAACAATCAATGCTATGAAATGCATGTGGCTGTCAAAGGAAAATCGGTCAACTAGGCCAGTCTATCAACCGGCAAAACATATCAAGTAGCCTCAATACCACGGTCTATCAACCGGGAAATCATCGGTCCATGATCATCGGGGCCAGTCAGCCCATCACAGCTCGGCGGTAGACACTCATATCCAGTAGTCACCTCTCCGATGATAGCGTTGGACTGGTGCACAACACATCTGTTGATCAGCTCCAACGTGGCTTGGGTCATCAATCAAATTTGTCAAGGCCCAATATGTATGTATGCATGTATGCCAAACAATATCAATGCTCAATGCATACAAATCATAATACGTGAAAACAGAATATCAAGTTCAATCAATTCAACAGCTGTCCACGTAAACACAAAATAGAAACACAACACATCTCACAACATCGATTCAGACATGTTCACGCTCAAGCTGTAAGTGCTGCTCAACTCGTACCTTTCTTCTTCAATTTACCTAACAGATTCTCAACAAAGTCACGTTCTATGCAGGAATTAGCTACTAGAACAGAGCTCAAATCTACAAGAAATGCTCACCCAAAAGCTCACGCTAGCAGAAGAACGCACGTACAGACTTTTCTTAAAAAGCTTCGAACTCCAGCAGCTTCGCGTTTCCACACCAGCGCTAATACAGGGTTCGAAAAGGGCAGCAAACGAAAGAGCTAAGCTAGGGGAGTCCAGCGCCACTCAAATCGTCAAAAACAGAGGCTGGATGCGATGGAAATCGGCGATAGAAAATCACGGTGAACAGTAGCTCGACGAGGGTTTGGAAATAGAGATAAGAAATATCGGGCTCTCAATAATTCTAAGTGTCGATCAACACCGCTATGTATATACATCTCAAATCTCTCGACTGCTGCTCACCAATCCAGTCGTCGTGAACCGTAGGAATCTTACGACTGGCACTCATGCTTCCTACAACAAACCAGTCGCAACAACCAGACGCAACAATCCAGACGCAACAATCCAGTCGCAACTATCCAGTCGCAAGGCGCTAAATAACACAGACGCAAACCTCGAAACGCAGCGTTTTAACTTAACCAGACGACGTCGCGTTGCTCCCTCGACTGGTTCCTCAAATCCACAGCTGGTCACCCAGTCGCAACACAATTCCTCCCACGACTGGTTCTTCAATTCATCGACTGGTCATTCTCTCACGAGCGCAACGACTGCCAGACGCAACACAAGTGCAACGACTCATTTTTCATTTCCACCAGCTGCAAGCTACAGTAACCATAAAATTCCAAATCCTACCAGTCGTTGGCTACAGTACGGTTGATTCAATACTTGGAGGAATTCGACAACTCTATGTCTTCAAAATTCACGTGGCTAAACCTAAAAAATAAAATTAACCACTAATCTAAATCTGAATCCTCACAAGGTAGCTCCTTTCACAATCTTCTTCCAGCTTAACCCAAGCCTTCGAAAATTGTATAAGAAGAAACGCCTTAGCAAGAGGAGTCCAGCGCCACTCTTGCTCAAATCGGAGTCTCCTACCGTCGACAATCGGAGAAGATAAGGTTCGATGAACAGTAACCAGGGTTTCGCAACAGAAGAGAGTTCGATGTCGGTAGAAGATATATTTTCTAAGTATCGGGAAAATAATTGCGAGACTACAGTCAAAGTTCTCTATATATGCAACTTAAGTTTCCCAAATCTAATGAACAGTAATCACCGACAACACTGGCTCAAAGCTAATACCCACTCAGATTTGAGTACCACTGTAGATCTGGACCATACGCTAAACCAGCGCGCTATTACCAAAAAACGTCGCACCACAATCCAACTAATTCATACACGTGTCTCTCTAAACGGCATCGCATTGCTCCTAACCAAAACACTCAGATCCGAATGACTAGATCTGACACCAGCACTGACCAGCGTTCACTGATACCCAAAACGACATCGCACTGCCTTTCGGTCTACAAAACCCGAAACCGATCCACACCAACCCTCGGACCAGGCCGGTTCACACAGCGCTAAAAACTTATGCATCTCAAATCTGGTTTCCTCCAAACGTCGGTGTTTCTCTACCGATATTCAATCCGCGTTCTCAGCATGGCTTACGAAACCCAGATTTGACCACCAACACAGATTACCATCAACCAGCGCCAAAGCCGAAGTCACCAACAAGCACTTCTCAACTCCCCAAATCTGACTACTACTACGCAGAACTCTACAACTGTCCAAAGCTGATTCCAATACACAATTATAGAGCCTTGATACACTCACCAAGCATACCAGCTCAAAGCTGGCCTGTCCCAAATCTGGCCTATACTAAACCCGATTAGTTAACTTAATTAATCCAATAAGCTTTCGAGTCTCACAATAAAACATTTTCTGCGTTTGAAGAACACCAAAACCAGTTCTCAAACCTTTAAAACTCATACAAACATGCAGCAGAAACAATATATGCTTTCAAGAGTGTAGCAAGAAACAGAGTTTACTTGCCTTAATCTACGACAACAATTACAGCGAGTTTATATGGCCTGAATCAACACAATCCGATCACTTCCTGTGAAAATTTTTGAAAGCTTTGTTCGATTTCTTGCAGAGAGCACCGTTTATGAAAAGTGAAATATTTGAGAATGAAATGCGAATGAAGTGTTTCAACAGCTTTCATATGAAATCTGTATGCCTAATAGTTGAACACGTTTTCTATCAAAAGTGCTAAAAATACTTAAAAAGTGCTACACAAATTTTTAACAACAAAAGATGTAAACCAAACCACTTTAAAAGAGGAAATAAATCGGCTTATCTGGATCGGCTGGACAACTCCTGAAACCGTGCCTCAAATCTGAAAAATCAACTATACGAAGCTGATTTACGATATTATTTCAAATAGATCTCTCAACTCTTTAAACTTTCTAATTGTGGATTTAAAGGTTTCTATGCGTTAAAATACTAGCAAACATACAAATACATCCATGCCTATCCCAAATCTGTAATACAAGCTCACATCCATACCTTAGCTTCTGTGCTACAATTACCACACAAGAGTCCCGAACAACTCAAATCTGAAACCCGCTTAGCCAAACACAATAATGAACTCGGGAACAGCTTTATCCTACCCTTAGAACACGATAGCTAGCTCTAAACGAAGCATCAGGTAGGATTTAACACTTACTCGAAAGCACTACCTGAACGGAAGAACCAAGTGATTGGAATATGAACAGACAAAACACTTTAGCTATTTCGCGTTCACTCTTCTAGCTAACCAAAGCCTTCAAAAGTGGTATAGGAAGAACGGTCTTGGAAGAGGGATCCAACGCTACCCACCTTTCTCCAATCGGAGTTGTCTATCATCGGCAATCGAAAGAAATAGGTTACGATGAACAGTAAGGGTTTCACTACAGTAGAGGGTATGTTTACGGGGAGAGATATTTTCTTAGTGTTGGGAATATAATGGCGTACACCAGGTCCAAGTCCTCTATTTAAATAACTCAATGTTATCTGGTGAACCATAGCTACCGACAACTCAGGGCTCAAAGCTGGTACCAGCTCAGATCTAGCGCTATACCAGATTTGGACTCCTCTCCGTTACACCACTTCGCTATCGTATAGGGGTCCCGCTCAGAACGACCAGCGCAACTGCTTAACCAGCTGGTATAGACAATCCCTCGCGTATACATAAACCAGCTCTCTACTATAACAGATCATACCTTAGCCAGCTCCCACGTATCATCCAGCTAGCTCATCAACGGTTATCACTAAACGGTTTCATATCGTACCCCAGATCCGGACGACCAATTAACTCATAAGAGGACCAGCTCACACTCGTTCAGATCTGACCTCAGTCGGTACCCATGAACCGTACCGGTCTAAACTAAGACCTCGAACCTACCGGTCTACACAGTACTACCAGATTTTGCCCCTTTAAAGCTGGTTTCTCCCAAAACTACGTCGCTCCATTACCAACTCAGAATATCCAGCTTAGAGTACCCAGAATGGCTTGCGACAACAATTCTTAAGCACCCAACCAACCAGATCTGACCATACTGCGAAATCCAGATCAGAGCTATTCTATGCATGGACCTGCTAGCTCTCCTTCGGATCTTATTCCAAAACCCGATTAATTATCCAGATCACACATTTCTCCCCCACTAAAAAGGATTCGTCCTTAAAATCAGACAAAAAACTCCAAAATTGATCAAAGCTTTATCCTCATAAAACATAGCCAATCACCAAAATTGAGAATACGCAAAACATACTATGCACAGCAATTCTAAACCACACAGACAACTACTAACCAGTAATTTAAGTTAACTGGGGAAACAACACCCAAAATTCCATCTATGGAAGCTAGTAAGATGCAAACTGAAACCGATGAGGCCACTCACGTTTCATCTTTTCCTCTAACTCCCACGTAGCTTCTTCCTTGTCATGCTTGCTCCACTGGACCATCACTAAGGGAATGGTCTGGTTCCTGAGCTGTTTCTCCTTCCTGTCCAAAATATGCAAGGGGTACTCAATATAACTCAGTGATAGATCTATCTCCACGTCGTCAGTTTGTAACACATGCGAAGGATCCGGTTCATACCTCCTCAACATAGAAACATGAAACACATCGTGTAAAGAGGATATCTCAGGTGGTAACAATAAAAGATAAGCTGAAGGACTGATCCTTTCCACAATCTCATAGGGTCCAACATAACGAGTAGCTAACTTCCCCTTGTGTCCAAATATCATAACACTTCTAAAATGAGAAACTTCCAAGAACACTCGATCACCAACCTGAAACTCAAAAGGCCTACGCCTTCGTTTGCATAACTAGCTTGGCGATCTTGCGCAGCCTTCATACGCTGTCGAATTAGATCAACCTGATTCTTCATTAGTTGCACAAATTCTCGTGAAGATAGATGCTTCTCCCCTACTTCTTCCCAACAGATTGGAGACCTGTACTTCCTACCGTACAATGCTTCAAACGGGGCCATCCAATTGTTACCTGGTAGTTTTTATTGTACGAAAATTCCACCAGTGACAACGAATCGTGCCAGCTACCAACAAAATCCAATATCACCGCTTGCAACATATCCTCCAAGGTCTGTATAGTTCTCTCAGATTGGCCATCGGTTTGGGGATGATAGGCCGTACTCATAATCTGGTGCCTAAGGCTGCTTGAAAACTCTTCCAGAATCTGGATGTGAGCCTTGGATCTATGTCTGAAACTACGGATACAGGCACTCGATGCAATCAAACTATGAAATCGATGTACAGTTTCATCATTTTCTTCAGAGAATTCGTCATATTGTAGGGAATAAAGTGAGCAGATTTCGAAAGTCTATCAATCACTACCCAAACGGCATCACATCCTCGGTTGGAACAAGGTAAATGGGTCACAAAATCCATAGGTACATGCTCCCATTTCCACTGGTGCACCTATAAACTCTGTAATAGTCCACCAGGTCTCATCCTCTCTACCTTGTTGATAATTTAAACAATGAGCAACAAAATCAGCAATATCTTTCTTCAAACCTTCCAACCAATAGTGTGGTTTTAAGGCATGGGAGAGATGTGAGACCCAAAAGATTATTGGATTAATTGAGATAATTAATCGGTTTTTGGATAGACCAGATTTGGCGTGAACAGATCTGGGATGGATCAGCTTTGAGCTGGTATGCTGGGTGAGCGTATCTGGTTGCTATATTTGTGTTTAAAATAGATTTGGACAGTTAGAGAGTATTTAGGTAGTAATCAGATTCGGGGAGTTGAGAAGTTCTTGTTGGTGACTTCGGCTTTGGTTTTGGTTGATTGGAATCAAGGTTAGAGGTCAAATCTGGTTGTCGCAAAGTATTCAAGGATCGCTAGCGAATGTCCTGCACGGGTTCTGAAACGCTGTATCTTGGTAGAATTCAGATTTCAGATGTGTTAGTTGTTAGAGATGTGTGAATCGGCTTGGTTTTAGGGTTGGTATAGATCGATTTCGGGTTGTATGGACCGAAAGGCAGTGCGATGTTGTTTTGGGGTTCAGTGAATGCTGGTCAGTGTTGGTATCAGATCTGGTCTTTCAGATCTGGGTGTTTGGTTAGTGGTGCCATGTCGTTTGATAGTAGCGCACTGGTGTAGCTTATGTTCCAGATCTGGAGTGATACTCAGATCTGAGTGGGAATCAGCTTTGAGCCTATGTTGTCGGTGGTTACTGTTCATCAGATTTGGGAGACTTAAGTTGTATTTATAGAGGACTTTGACTGGTCTCTCCATTATCTTTCCCGACACTTAGAATTATTTTTCATGAGCAAACTCTGTCGCGATACCCTAGCTACTGTTCACCAAACCTTATCTTATTCGATTGCCGACGGTAGACAGCTCCGATGGAAGCGAGAGTGGTAGCACTGGACTCCTCTTGCTAAAGCGTTTCGTTCTGTATCGTTTTTGGAAGCTTTGGGTTAACTCTAAGAGGATCGCAAAGGAAGCTACCTTGTGTAGTCTGTTACCATTTGAGCAGATTTTCTTTTCCGTTCAGGTAATGCTCTGAGTTAGTGATAGATCCTCCCTTATGCTTCGTTTATAGCTGTCTGTTGTGCTAGAAGGATAGGATAGAGCTGGGTGGAGCTCGTAGCTCCCAGTCCGTAAGTTCTGTGTTACTGTCCCTGAGCTTTGTGTTGTATTGGTTTATCAGGTTTCAGATCTGGTTGCTTGGGACCGCTATTGTAGTAATTGTAGCTCAGAACTAACATAAGGATGTGAGCTTGTTTTACAGGTTCGAGATGAGCATGGATATTATGTGAGCTGCTGTGTATGCTTCGGTGTTGTCATTGATTACTTCTGTTGTGTTGATTGTTGCAAGCTGATTGCATTTTCATACACGCATTATCATATTGAGGCCAGATCTTGCTAGCCTTGCCTTCTTGTGTTTGTAGCTCAGAACTAACATAAGGATGTGAGCTTGTTTTACAGGTTCGAGATGAGCATGGATATTATGTGAGCTGCTGTGTATGCTTCGGTGTTGTCATTGATTACTTCTGTTGTGTTGATTGTTGCAAGCTGATTGCATTTTCATACACGCATTATCATATTGAGGCCAGATCTTGCTAGCCTTGCCTTCTTGTGTTGATCTGTGTATACCAGGATTCTTGTAATGAGGCCGAGCGGCAATACCGTCACCCTCATCTCCCTGCTGAATTGTTGTTAGCCACTATGAGCTGAGTGGGTAGCTCCCACGCCTCATGAGTCGGGCAACAACGGGTTGAGTGATTGTTATGCATCTGGTACTGTGTGTTGAGACGAGTGGGTATCTCCCATATAGTCACACACCCCGTGGCCACTATCTTCCAGTTGATCTGTATCAGTTGTTGGACTGTTTCTTGAGATCCTTTGGCTCCCTACCTTCGGTTGTAGCCTTGTTCTCTTGCATAGCATCTTCATATTATCTATTGGTTTCTATTAGCTGTTCTTCAGTTGCTCTCCGTACTTGGTTTGACCCATGTCCCTCTTGGGGCTGGTTGTTTTGTTTACCTTTGCGTGTTTCAGGTTATAATTGTTTCTCAGCTGGTCGTGGAGTTGATCCAGCTGGTAATGCCCCGGGAGGTGGATAGAGTGTCCCAGTTATATATAGTATTTATTTGTTAAATAGCATGGTATCTATGTTGAGCGAGAGACTCATCATGGATCCTTTAGTTTGTTGATTGGGAGTCACTCTAGTCTTGTATGTTAGTTCGTGTTATTTGTATTGTTGTATTGGGTTTTCAGTTGTTGTAAAACCAGTATTTTTGATATCAATGTATTTTTAAATTATGTTTTCTAAGTCAGGCCAAAGAAAAAAATTTTAGCCACTATTTTAATTGCTTCCGCTATTGTTATTGCGTGGTTAACTCTGTGTTGTGCACAAGGCCTGACATTTTTGGTATGAGAGCTTAAACTGGGATAAGCTCGAATTCTTTTGATCACACTTGAGTCTAGGCACTTGGTTGCTTGATGCATGTGCTTGACTATGTGATATAATTGTTGCTGTGTGACCTTATTGTTTAATGCCTTTGTAGATGCCACCTAGACGTAGGGGTAGAGGAAGAGGGCAGATTCCGGAAGAGTCCGAGGGTCAGAACGATGAGGTTCAGCATAGTATTCCTGGTCGTAGGCGTACTAGGAAGATTGATGATGAGGTTGATGTGCTGGCAGCCCGTGTGGATGAGATGGAACTAATCAAGGCGAGGTTTTAGCATATGAATCCTCAGACTTTCGATGGTGAAGAGAGTAATTCCGATACGGAGTCCTGGCTGCAACACATTACTGGACTGTTTGACCGAGTGCGCTATGATGATGAGCGCAGACTGAGTTTGGCGACATTCCAACTCAGGAAGAACGCAGAGCGCTGGTGGAGAGGTGCTTCACATACGCTCGAGGAGACTGGTGCAGGGATTACCTGGGATAGTTTCTGCACGGCATTCCGCCAGGAGTATGTTCCGGAGTCTTATGTGAATGCTCGGGAGCGTGAGTTTGACAATTTGGTTCAGGTGAGTATGCTCGAAGGTTTTCTTCTCTGCAGGGATTACCTGGGATAGTTTCTGCACGGCATTCCGCCAGGAGTATGTTCCGGAGTCTTATGTGAATGCTCGGGAGCGTGAGTTTGACAATTTGGTTCAGGTGAGTATGCTCGAAGGTTTTCTTCTCTGTTGGCTTATGTTCCTCATGTGTCTGGCCGCGAGAGGGCGAAGAGGAACCGTTTTTTTGTAAGGGCTTAATGAGGATCTATACACTTTGGTGTTGGCTACCTACCAGTTATGCTGACGCGGTGGACAAGGCTATGGACATCGAGGAAGGGTTGAGGAACCATAGGGCTCGGGTTCAGCCTACAGCGGTGCAAGGTTCACGTCGCAATGTTCCAGGGGCGCAACCTCCCCAGTTTCCCCAGTCATATCAGCAGCAGCCTCAGTAGTCAGCGCAACAGTCTGGACGCCACAGGTTTAGGACTTGTGGTCATCAGTTCAAGAAGATGCACGGTTTTAGTTCTTTTGGCTCCGGTATTTCAAGCGGCAATTGCAGTCCTAGAGCTAATTTTTGTGGCCAATGTGGAGGAAGACACCCCTCGACGCAGTGTACAGGAGTTCAGGGTGTTTGTAACATTTGTGGGCAGTATGGACATTTTGCGAGAGAGTGTCCATTGGCGGATCTCAGTACGCCGCTGCCCCACCACAGGGTCGTGCTGGTGGGTCATCTCGAGGTCGTTCTTTTCCAACTCCACAGCAGAGGTTGGGAGAGCCTCAGTACAGGCCGTTTCAGAAGCCTGGTCCTTCGCGGTTTGGACAGTTTTCCCAACCCCAGTTTTCAGAACCTCAGCATGCCCAGGTGAATACCATGACTAGGGAGAAAGCGGAAGGCACGCCAGGAGGAGTGATTGCAGGTACTTGTACTGTCTTTGATTTACCTGCACGTGTCTTGTTTGACACTGGAGCATCTTATTCGTTTATAGCTGATGCATTTGTGGTTGAGCATGGTTTGCATACCACATCTTTGCATGATGTTGTTTCTGTTGCGACTCCTGTTGGCGCGTGTCAGGCCCTGTGCTAATCTCACAAGATTAGAGCACAATTAAGCACATAATCACGGAAGCGTAAAATCGGGCTTAAAAACTTTTCGAAATAAAATGGGCCTGAACTCAAAAACATACATTCAAAGTATTCATAATCAAAATAAACTCAAACTTAAACACAACAGGTAACATCAATACTCAAATCAAGTATAGATCCCCAATACATAAAAACACGGGGAAACCCCCGGTTCAATACATATCATAATATAACTTGGACTCAAAGGAACGGGGATCGACCAGCTGGCATTCCACTCTGTCCAGCTTGGTTACCTGAAGATCCTGCAAATGGGTAACACAGACCCAAACAACACAAAAGCAGGAAAACAAATACGAGGTCAAGCCTCAGTACGAAGAGCTATCAAACAGCTAATCATGCACATGCTATAAATCGATGCTATGAAATGCATGAGGGCTATCAAGGATCAGATATCTAGACCAGCATATCAACTGGCAAATCATCTCAGTCGAGCCTCTATACCACGCACGGTAAATCAACCGGGGGAAATCATCGGTCCGTGATATTCCGGCCCGTCAGCCATCACAGCTCGGTGGTATTCTGAAACGACAAGTCAGTCGCTCACCACTCCGATGATAGCGTTGGACTTTTCAGGCACCACACATCAGTCACCCTAGTCGCAACGTGGCTCTCAATCAGGTCATCAAACAATCTGTCAGGCTCAATATGTATGCATAAATGCAAATCAATAATCAATATCAATGCATACAATAATTCATACGTGAAAACAGAACATAAAATCATATAAATCATCAGTCTGTTCCACGTAAATGCATCCATCAATGCAAGCATATATCACAACACGAAATATAGCCATGTCCAAGCTCAAAGCTGTAAAGGTCGCTCAATTCGTACCTCCAACTACTGATTTCTACCTCAACAGATTTTATCAAGGAACGGCAACACAACTGAAGCAAGTTAGCTTCCTCCTGCAACGGCAATTCACGGCAGGATGCCCCTAGAATCCTCAAATATGTTAAGGAAACTCAATCAATAACTCATGTATAATTCAAATCTCAACATTTCCTACGGTCCAGAACCTAACTCCGGTTGAACCTCTAAACAAAGTACTAACAGTCCATACTAAGCTTAGAACAGTAGGAATTCCTTACCCAGAAGCTGAAACCAGCGGAAGAACTATCAAATTCCACTGTACAAAGAAACCACCAACTTCGCGATCCTCTCCAAGGTCATTCGACAGCCTCAACTGGGTAACAATCGGAAGATCAACTCACAAGGAATCCATCGCCACCAAGTTCACTCAAAACAACGGCGAGAAGCGGCTGCAATCGACGGAGAAGAGTCACGGTCAGTAGCTAAAACGAGGGTTTGGATATGGAGATAAGAAATATCGGGTTCAGAATAATTCTAAGTGTCGATCAACACTTATCTATATATATCTCAATCCAACTGCTGCTATTCTCAAAATAACCAGACGTCGTGAACAGTAGGTATCTCACAACAGATACCAGTCGTTGCTTTCAACAGAAACCAGATTTTCCTCTTAACAAAACCAGCAGCAACCACCAGGCGTTGAATTTGCAAAGTATCATCAAAATGACACCGTTCCAACTAAACAAAACGATGCCGCAGCGTTCCACCAGCTGACAATAGATTTCTCTTGTGAAGCAACCAAAATCTGGTAACAGATTCCTCGATACTGGTACCAGACGCAATACCCAAAACGCTGCGTTTCAATTTATCAAAACAACGTCGCGTTGCTCCCACGACCGGTTCCTCAAACCAACACAACAATCGATCCCCTGCTGGTGACCACGTTTCAAATAGCAGTCAACACCCAAAAATGTTGACCAACACGTGTCGGTTCCTCGATCATTCTCGTAATTGCGCTCCTGCTGCCAGCAGCAACCTCACCAAGCGCAACTACTGCCAGCAGATTCCTTCTTCAAGCGCAACTACTGATTTAAATTCCACCAGCTATGAGCTACAGTACCGTTGACTCGCGTTGACTCTTGAATTTCGCTGCGACTGGTTTCTAACACTTAGAGAAATTCGACAACCCAAATCCCATGACTAATCCTATGAAACAGATTAATCACTATTCGAATTTCTCAATCCTCACATTCTCTCCACCTTAAGAGATTTCGTCCTCGAAATCAAAGGTAAACTCAGGGAAAAATTCAATCAAAACATTCAAATCAAACACAATCATCTAACCAAACTCGAAGCAAAGAATCAGAATTTACCTGGAATTCACACTATCAGTGCTCAAACAGATGAGGTCAATCCTGCCTCATCTTCTCCTCAACTTCCTAGGTAGCTTCCTCTTGGCCATGCTTACTCCATTGGACCATCACCAACGGAATCACTTTATTCCTCAACTGCTTCTCCTTCCTATCCAGAATCTGCACTGGATATTCAACATAGCTCAAGGCAGAATCCATCTCGACTTCGTCGGTTCTCAACACATGGGAAGGATCTGGCTCAGATTTCCTCAACATTGACACATGAAAGACATCATGCATCGCTTCCAACTCATCAGGCAGTCTCAATCGATAAGAACTGTCCAATCCGCTCGATAATCTCAAAGGGACCAACGAATCTCAGAGCTAATTTGCCTTTAAATCTGAAGCGCATCACGCTCTTGAAAGGAGAAACTTTGAGAAATACTCGATCGCCAACCTCAAACTCTAACGGTCGACGTCTAGGCAGAATCCATCTCGACTTCGCGGTTCTCAACACATGGGAAGGATCTGGCTCAGATTTCCTCAACATTGACACATGAAAGACATCATGCATCGCTTCCAACTCATCAGGCAGTCTCAATCGATAAGAACTGTCCAATCCGCTCGATAATCTCAAAGGGACCAACGAATCTCAGAGCTAATTTGCCTTTAAATCTGAAGCGCATCACGCTCTTGAAAGGAGAAACTTTGAGAAATACTCGATCGCCAACCTCAAACTCTAACGGTCGACGTCTTCGGTTAGCATAGCTGGTAAATCTATCTTGTGCAGCCTTCATTCTACTTCGAATCAATTCAATCTGATCTTTCATATGCTGCACAAACTCAGGGGTAGAAATTTGTTTCTCACCAACTTCTTCCCAACAAATCGGAGATCTGCATTTTCAACCATACAATGCCTCAAATGGAGCCATCCCGATAGTCACCTGGTAGCTGTTATTATACGAAAACTCAACCAACGACAAAGAATCCTGCCAGCCACCACTGAAATCCATCACAACTGCTCGCAGCATATCCTCTAAAGTCTGGATAGTTCGCTCAGACTGACCATCTGTCTGTGGGTGATAGGCTGTACTCATAGCCAATCTCGAACCCATCGCTGCTTGCAGACTCTTTCAAAAACGAGAGTTAAATCTTGGATCTCTGTCAGACACTATCAAAACAGGCACTCCATGCAATCTAACCACATGGTCGATATACAGCTTCGCCATTTTATTCATCGAACACCTCACGTCATAGGGAATGAAATGGGCTGACTTCGAAAGTCTATCAATCACCACCCAAATCGCATCACATCCCCTACTTGATCGAGGTAGATGAGTCACAAAATCCATGACGATGTGCTCCCAATTCCATTGGGGCACCTCCAAACTCTGTAGCAATCCACCAAGTCTCATTCTCTCAGCCTTGACCTGCTGGCAATTCAAACATCTAGCAATAAAACCAGAGATGTCGCTCTTCATGCCTTCCCACCAGTAGTGAGATTTCAAGGCATGGCACATCTTTCTCTCGCCCGGATGCACACTGTACTGACTACAATGCGCTTCATTCATAATGGTCTCTTTCAAATCGATCAAGTTCGGAACCACCAATCTTCCTCGAAATCTCAGACACCCATCAGACGAAACAGAGAAATCATCAGATTGACCACATCGGACTTTATTCTAAAACTCATGAACATATGGATCAGTCCTCTACGCCTCCCTGATGTCACTCACAATCTGCGGTTCTACTTGAATCAAAGAAACCATAAAGTACTGATCACTCGGCTGGAAATGCCAACCAGAAGTACTCAACTGCTCATAGACTTTAGAGACACTCAAAGACGAAAGCATCGCAGGCTGGGTCTTCCTACTCAAAGCATCTGCTACTGAGTTCATCTGCCCAGGCTGATACTGGATCTCACAGTTAAAGTCCTTGAGCAATTCCATCCATCGTCGTTGCCTCATATTCAGATCAGACTGTGTGAAGATATATTTCAGGCTCTTGTGGTTGGTGTACACCACAAATTCTTCACCATATAGATAATGTCGCCAAATCTTCAAGGCAATCACTATCGCAGCCAACTCCAAATCATGAACAGGGTACCTCGTCTCGTGAGGCTTCAACTGTCGAGACGCATAGGCAATAATGTACCCGTTCTACATCAGAACACATCCTAAACCATTGAGAGAAGCGTCGGAGCACACAACAAATCCTCCGGATCCAGGCGGTAGAGCCAAACCAGGAGCAGTAGTCAATTTCTCATTCAACGTCTGAAAACTATACTCGCACTCATCAGTCCAAACGAACTTCCTATCCTTCTGAGTCAACTGAGTCAGAGGCCTGGCTATCGAAGAGAACTTCTCGATAAAACGCTCGTAATAGCCAGCCAATCCCAAGAAGCTGCGGATCTCTGAAACGTTCCTAGGTCTCTCCCAGTTAAGAACTGCTTCGACCTTACTCGGATCTACCAAAATCCCTTGCGCCGAAATCACATGACCCAAAAAGATAATCCGATTAAGCCAAAATTCACACTTGCTGAACTTGGCGTACAATTGCGAGTCTCTCAATCTTTGCAACACCAATCTGAGATGCTCCTTATGCTCTCTCATGCTCCTCGAGTACACTAGGATGTCATATATGAAGACGATCACGAACCGATCGATGTACTCGCTAAAGACGCGATTCATCAAATCCATGAAAACAGCTGGGGCATTCGTCAACCCAAACGGCATGACCAGAAACTCATAATGCCCATATCGAGTCCAAAAAGCTATCTTAGCCACGTCAGCGTCCCTAATCTGCAACTGGTGATAACCAGAGCGCAAATCAATCTTCGAGTAAACGACAGATCCCTGCAACTGATCTAAAAAGTCATCAATCCTTGGCAAATGATACTTGTTCTTCACCGTTGCCTTATTCAACTGTCAGAAATCCACGCACATCCTCATAGATCCATCCTTCTTCTTCACAAAAAGAATTGGAGCTCCCCAAGGCGACATGCTCGGTCTGATGAAGCCCTTCTACAAGAGATCTCTCAACTGATCATTCAGCTCTTTCAACTCTGCTGGCGCCAATGGGTAAGGAGCTCTAGAAATCGGGGCGGTACCGGGCACCAACTCGATGCTGAAATCGATCTCATGTCTCGGAGGGAATCCAGGAATCTCATCTGGAAACACGTCAGGAAACTCTCAGACGATCGGAATGTCGCTCAACTCCAACCGCGACTCTTGGGAAACGTCAGGCGCGTAAATCATGAATCCAGCATTATCCAACGATAGCAGGCTAAATATCTCCATGGCGGACACCAGTGGAATCTTCGAGCGCGAATCAGCACCGTAGAACTCCCACCTCTCACCCGAGTCAGGGTAAAATCTCATCACACCATGAAAACAGTCAACAGTAGCCTTATAGCTAGATAATACATCCATTCCCAAGATGCAATCAAAATCTCTGATTCCCAAAACAATCAGATTGGACACCAAAACATGCTCATCAAATCGAAGCACACAATCCAACACCACTTCACGGGAGCACAGATTCACACAAACAGGGGTAGACACGGAAACAACATCACACAATGGGGAAGAACTCAACCCATACTCACAAACAAACGACTCAGAAATAAAAAAGTGTGATGCACCAGTGTCAAATAGAAGTCTCACAGGATAATCAAAGATAAGCATGTACCTGCGATCATCATAACAGGCGCCTCCTCAGCCTGCTCTCTCGTCAAAGCGTTCACCTGAGCCCGCTGCAGAATCTGAGACGGAGGTCTCGAAGGTGCTCCAAACCTAGAAGGCTCACAGGGTTGGAATCCAGATCATTGGGTAGGGGCAGGAAACTGCGGTCTCTGGGAAGAACCACCAGCTGATCCCTACTGCGAAGGAACTGAAGACTGACCCCTCAACAAAGGACACACTCTCCGATAATGTCCAGGCTGTCCACAGTTATTGCAAAACCCCTGAACTCCTCGACACTGCGAAGTCGGATGCCTTCCTCCGCACTGTCCACAAGGCATGCCGCTATTACCAGTGCCAGAACCACTGCTAGAACCAGAACTCGCCGGACCAGAGGAACTCGAATTCGCCTTCTTCTTGAACTATTTTCCTCGAGGTCTAAACGTTTGGCGACTCGACTGCTGCTGCGACCCTTGAGGAGGATAAAAAGATTGCGACGCATCCTGAATAGGCTGATAGGTGCGTCCAGTAGTCGGTTGAATCAGAGCCTCAACCTCCAACAAACTCTCCTCAATGTCCAGCTAAGTTCACTGCATCAATATAGGTCACAGGCGAACCAGACAAAACCATCTGGTACAGATTAGGCCTCAAGCCTTTCAGAAATTTGTTCCTCTTTGTCCTCTCCTGGTTGGCAACGTGTGGCACATAAACCAAAAGTGCAGAAAACTGTCGGGCATACTCAGCCACTCGCATGCTACCCTGCTTCAAGTTGTCAAACTCCCGCTCCTGGCTGTTATAGAAGGAATCCGGGGTATACTCCTGTCTGAACGCCTCACAGAAGCTCTCCCAAGTGATCACAGCCCCGCTATCAAAAAGGATACAAGAAGTACCTCTCCACCAGCGCTGTGCATTGTCTCTCAGCTACAACACCGTCAGCTTCAGTTTCTTCTCGAGAGCGTAATCCAGAGTGTCAAACAACTCCTCCATCTGAGCTAACCAAGCCTCAGCCATCGCACCACCCTCTGCTGCAGAAAACGTCGGAGGGTTTGTCCGCTGAAACCTATCTAGGACCAACTCCATCTAGCCTATCTGTCTAGTAACATTCTCAACCTGATGAACATCATCATCACTACCTGCCCTAGACTCCTCCGCAGTACGTCTAGTCGTCCTACCTCTGCCTCTCCTCACGGCATCTAAACAAATCTAGAGGTAAGATCACATCAGATATATCACATAGACAGATAAAAGATCACATATATCACAGAGTCAATCAAAAATCAAATCAAAACTCTGTGCCTAGACTCGAGTGTGATCAAAGGAAATCGAGCTTATCCCAGTTTAAGCTATGATACCAAAAATGTCAGGCCCCGTGCTAATCTCACAAGATTAGAGCACAATTAAGCACATAATCACGGAAGCGTAAAATCGGTCTTAAAAATTTTTCGAAATAAAATGGGCCTGAACTCAAAATCATACATTCAAAGTATTCATAATCAAAATACGAGTTAACTCAAACTCAAACACAACAGGTAACATCAATACTCAAATCAAGTACAGATCCCCAATACATAAAAACACGGGGCATCCCCCGGTTCAATACATATCATAATATAACTGGGACTCAAAGGAACGGGGATCGACCAGCTGGAGCTCCACTCTGTCCAGCTTGGTTACTTGAAGATCCTGCAAATCGGTAACACAGACCCAAACAACACAAAAGCAGGAAAACAAATACGAGGTCAAGCCTCAGTACGAAGAGCTATCAAACAGCTAATCATGCACATGCCATAAATCAATGCTATGAAATGCATGAGGGCTATCAAGGATCAGATAGCTAGACCAGCATATCATCTGGAAAATCATCTCAGTCGAGCCTCTATACCACGCACGATAAATCAACCGGGGAAAATCATCGGTCCGTGATATTCCGGCCCGTCAGCCATCATAGCTCGGTGGTATTCCGAAACGACAAGTCAGTCGCTCACCACTCCGATGATAGCGTTGGACTTTTCAGGCACCACACATCAGTCGCCCTAGTCGCAACGTGGCTCTGAATCAGGTCATCAAGCAATCTGTCAGGCTCAATATGTATGCATGAATGCCAATCAATAATCAATATCAATGCATACAATAATTCATACGTGAAAACAGAACGTAAAATCATATAAATCATCCGTCTATTCCACATAAATGCATCCATCAATGCAAGCAGATATCACAACACGAAATATAGCCATGTCCAAGCTCAAAGCTGTAAAGGTCGCCCAATTCGTACCTCCAAATACTGATTTCTACCTCAACAGATTTTATCAAGGCACGGCAACACAACTGAAGCAAGTCAGCTTCCTCCTGCTACGGCAATTCACGGCAGGATTCCCCTAGAATGCTCAAATCTGTTAAGGAAACTCAATCAATAACTCATGTCTAATTCAAATCTCAACATTTCCTACGGTCCAGAACCTAACTCCGGTTGAACCTCTAAACAAAGTACTAACAGTCCTTACTAAGCTTAGAACAATAGGAATTCCTTACCCAGAAGCTGAAACCAGCGGAAGAACTATCAAATTCCACTGTACAAAGAAACCAGCAACTTCGCGATCCTCTCCAAGGTCATTCGACAGCCTCAACTGGGTAACAATCAGAAGAGCAACTCACAAGGAATCCATCGCCACCAAGTTCACTCAAAACAACGGCGGGAAGCGGCGGCAATCGATGGAGAAGAGTCACGGTGAACAGTAGCTAAAACGAGGGTTTGGATATGGAGATAAGAAATATCGGGTTCAGAATAATTCTAAGTGTCGATCAACACTTATCTATATATATATCTCAATCCAACTGCTGCTGTTCTAGAAATAACCAGACGTCGTGAACAGTAGGTATCTCACAACAGTACCAATCGTTGCTTTCAACAGAAACCAGATTTTCCTCTTAACAAAACCAGCAGCAACCACCAGGCGTTGCATTTGCAAAGTAGCATCAAAATGACACCGTTCCAACTAAACAAAACGACGCCGCAGCATTCCACCAGCTGACAACAGATTTCTCTTGCGAAGAAACCAAAATCTGGTAACAGATTCCTCGATACTGGTACCAGACGCAATACCCAAAACGCTGCGTTTCAATTTATCAAAACAATGTCGCGTTGCTCCCACGACTGGTTCCTCAAACCAACACAACAATCGATCCCCTGCTGGTGACCACGTGACAAATAGCAGTCAACACCCAAAAATGTTGACCAACACGTGTCGCTTCCTCGATTATTCTCGCAATTGCGTGCCTGCTGCCAGCAGCAACCTCACCAAGCGCAAATACTGCCAGCAGATTCCTTCTTCAAGCGCAAATACTGATTTAAATTCCACCAGCTACGAGCTACAGTACCGTTGACTCACGTTGACTCTTGAATTTCGCTGCGACTGGTTTCTAACACTTAGAGAAATTCGACAACCCAAAATCCCGTGACTAATGCAGACTTCCTCTTCAAGCGCAAATACTGATTTAAATTCCACCAGCTACGAGCTACAGTACCGTTGACTCACGTTGACTCTTGAATTTCGCTGCGACTGGTTTCTAACACTTAGAGAAATTCGACAACCCAAAATCCCGTGACTAATCCTATGAAACAGATTAATCACTATTCCAATTTCTCAATCCTCACAGCGTGAGCCTGTATCCCAAGAGATCTTGTTGAATGGCAATTCTTAGATTTGGTGAGAATGTGTTAGTAGCGAACCTGATTCGGTTAGTGATGTGGGATTTCGACTGCATTGTGGGAATGGACGTGTTGTCGAATTTTAGGGCCACCATGGATTGTTTCCATGGCATTGTGCGTTTTCGGCCTCAGTATGGCGAGAAATGGAATTTCTATGGCCACAATTCCCAGTCAAAGATTCCTTTGGTCTGTGCCATGGAGATGTTTAGCCTGTTGTCGTTAGAGAACTGTGGGTTTGTGATTTATGCTCTTGATGTTTCTCAGGAATCGCGGATAGAGTTGAGCGATGTTCCGATTGTTCGAGAGTTCCCTGTTGTGTTTTCGTATGAGATTCCTAGATTCCCACCGAGACGAGAGATTGACTTTAGCATAGAGTTGGTGCCAGATACAGCCCAGATTTCGAGAGCCCCTTAACGGTTGGCGCCAGATGAGTTGAAGGAGCTCAAGGATAAGTTGCGTGATCTTTTGGAGAAGGGATTTATAAGGCCGAGAATGTCGCCTTGAGGAGATCCGATTCTTTTTGTGAAAAATAAGGATGGATCTATGAGGATGTGTGTGGATTTTTGACAACTGAATAAAGCGACGATCAAGAACAAGTATCCTTTTCCGAGGATTGATGACTTGTTTGATCAGCTGAAAGGATCGACAGTGTACTCTAAGATTGATCTGCGATCTGGTTATCATTAGTTGCGGATTAGAGATGCTGATGTGTCGAAGACGGCTTTCAGGACTAGATATGGGCATTATGAGTTTTTGGTGATGCCGTTTGGATTGACGAATGCTCTTCCTGTCTTCTTGGATTTGATGAATCGCGTCTTCAGTGAATACATCGATCATTTTGTGATTTTCTTTATAGATGACATCTTGGTGTATTCGAAGAACTTCATGGAGCAAAAAGAACACTTGAGGATAGTGTTGCAGAAACTGAGAGACTCACAGCTTTTTGCTAAGTTTATCAAGTGTGAATTTTTGTTAGATAAGGTAATATTTTTGGGTCATGTCATATCCGCAGAAGGTATTTCGGTGGATCCTATTAAGGTTGAAGCCATTCTTAACTTGGAGCGGCCTAGGAATGTTTCAGAGATCCGCAGTTTCTTGGGTTTGGCTGGCTATTATAGACGTTTCATTGAGTGTTTTTCTTTGATAGCCAAGACGATGACGTAGTTGACCCAAAAAGATATAATATTTCTGTGGAAAGATGAATGTGAGTCGAGTTTCCGATTGCTCAAAGAGAAGTTAACTTCTGCGCCTGTGTTGGTTTTGCCTTCGGGTTCAGGTGGTTATGTGGTTTGTTCGGATGCTTCGCTTAATGGATTGGGTTGTGTGCTGATGCAGAATGGTCGAGTCATTACGTATGCTTCTCGTCAGTTTAAACCACATGAGACTCTATACCCAGTTCCTGATTTAGAGTTGGCAGCTGTGGTTTTTGCCTTGAACATTTGGCGCCAGTATCTGTATGGTGAGCAGTTTGTGGTGTATACGACCACAAGAGTCTTCAGTATCTGTTTTATCAGCCAAATTTGGACATGAGACAGCGTAGATGGATGGAGTTGCTAAAGGATTTTGATTGTGAGATCAATATCAGCCTTGAAAAGTGAATGTAGTTGCTGATGCATTGAGCAGGAAGGCTCAAGTGGCGATGCTAACTTCGTTGCAGATTTCGAAGGTCCATGAGCATCTAAGAACTACTGGTTGGAGGTTTTACCCAATAGAGGATTATGTTGTGGTGTCTTCTATTCAAGTTGAGCCACAGATTGTTGCGAATATCAGAGCAGCTCAGAGAACAGACCCATCTATCCATGAGTTGAAGTTGAAGGTTAGAGCTGGACAGTTGGAAGATTATTCTGTCTCGCTTGATGGTTGTTTGAGGTTTCATGGCAGGTTGGTAGTGCCAAATATGGTTGATTTGAAGGAAGATATCTTGAGAGAAGCACACTGTAGTAGACATAGTGTCCATCCTGGTGCAAGAAAGATGTACCATGCCTTGAAGCCGGACTTCTGGTGGGCAGGTTTGAAGAGTGATGTTGCTGATTTTGTTGCGCGTTTTCTGAACTGTCAGCAAGTTAAGGCAGAGAGGAGGAGACCTGGTCGCTTATTGCAGAGCTTAGAGGTGCCCCAATGGAATTGGGAGCACGTAGCCATGGATTTTGTAACCCATTTGTCTCGTTTTGGCAGAGGTTGTGATGCTGTATGGGTTGTTGTTGACAGATTTCGAAATCTGCTCACTTCGTTCCCTATAATATGACGTATTCTTTGAAGAAGATGGCGAAGCTGTACATAGATTTCGTGGTGAGATTGCATGGTGTGCCTGTGTCCATTGTTTCCAGATCATGATCAGAGGTTAACTTCCAGGTTTTGGAAGAGTATGCAAACAGCTTTGGGTACCAGATTGGCTATGAGTACTGCTTATCATCCCCAAACCGATGGCCAATCTAAGAGTACTATCCAGATTTTGGAGGATATGTTGAGAGCTGTTGTGATGGATTTCAGTGGTAGCTGGCTAGATTCGTTGTCTTTGGCTGAGTTTTCCTATTATAACAGCTACCAGGTGACAATTGGTGTGAGGAATCAGATTTTAGATTAGTGATTAATCGAATTGATTTGGGATTAGTCGCGTGGATTTTGAGGGTTTTTCGAGAGAAATCTGATTCCAGTAGAATGCAGATGTTAGAATCCAGCCGTAGCGCATTCCAGACGTCAACACAAGTCAACAGTACTGTAGCTCATAGCTGGTGAAATTTGAATCAGTAGTTGCGCTTGCGTTTCGCTATTCAGTAGTTGCGCGAGTTGATGAAGTCTGTTATCAGCTGTTGGTGGCGTAGGAGTAATACGCTGTCGTTTCGTAGAACCAGACGTAGCATGAGGAAATCAGTTGTAGAGCATTTCAGATTTCTACTGTAGCGAGTGAGTGATGCGTCGTCGTTTCGCTTTTCAGTAGTTGCGTTTGAAGAGGTATCTGCTGGCAGCTGAGGCGCGGGTGCGAGGATTTATGAGAACGTGACACGTGTTGGTCAATCTTTTGGTGTTGACTGCTGAATTGTAGCGCTATCAGCTGTTGCGTTGTGAGGAATTGTCCCAGCTGAATGACCAGCTGCTGGTTTGAGGAACCAATCGTGGGAGCAACGCGACGTCGTTTTGATAAGTTGAAACGCAGCGTTTTGGGTGTAACGCTTTGTGACCAGCTGTTGGCAGCGATGATGACGTGTCCTGTACGTCGTCGTTTTGAGTTGATTAGCGCGAACAGCTACTGGTTGTTTTGCAAAGAATCTGTTGTCAGCTGCTGGAGCGATGCGGTGTCGTTTTGATTAGTTGATGCGGCGTCGTTTTGATGTTCTTTTGAGAATACAACGTCTGATGGTTGCTGTGGTTTCGTTGAGACGAAGAGCTGATATCTGTTGTGAGCAACGGCTGGTGTCTGTTGTAAGATACCTACTGTTTCGATGTCTGCTGATTTTGGTGAGCAGCAGCTGGTGGATTGAGAGATATATAGATAAGTGTTGATCGACAGTTAGAATTATTCTGAACCCGACATTCCTTATCTCTATCTTTGAAACCCTCGATAGCTACTGTTCACCTGAACGTTTCTTCCCTAGATTTCTGTTGATTCCAGCCTTTGTTTTCGATGATTTTGGTGGCGCTGGGTTCCTTGTGAGTTGCCCTTCCGATTGTTACTCGTTGAGGCTGTCGAACGACCTTGGAGAGGATCGTGAAGTTGCTGGTTTCTTCGTACAGTGGAATTTTATAGTTCTTCCACTGGTTTCAGCTTCTGGGTAAGGAACTCCCACTACTCTAAGCTTAGTATGGACTGTTAGTACTTTGTTTAGAGGTAGAACCGGAGTTAGGTTCTGGACCATAGGAAATGTTGAGATTTGAATTAGACCTGAGTTATTGATTGAGTTTCCTTAACAGATTTGAGGATTTTAGGTGCATCCTGCCGTGAATTATTGTAAAAGGAGGAAGCTGACTTGCTTCAGTTGTGTTTTCGTGCCTTGATAAATCTGTTGAGTTAGAAATCAGTAGTTGGAGGTAAGAATTGAGCAACCTTTACAGCTTTGAGCGTGGACATGGCTATATTTCGTGTTGTGAAATCTGCTTCATTGATGGATGCATTTACGTGGAACAGACTGAAGAATTATATGATTTTATGTTCTGTTTTCACGTATGAATTATTGTATGCATTGATATTGATTATTTATTGGCATTCATGCATACATATTGAGCCTGACAGATTGATTGATGACCTGATTGAGAGCCACGTTGCGACTAGGGCGCTTATGTGGTGTGCCTGAAATGTCCAACGCTATCATCGGAGTGGTGAGCGACTGACTTGTCGTTTCGGAATACCACCGAGCTGTGATGGCTGACGGGCCAGAATATCACGAACCGATGATTTCCCCGGTTAATTTACCGTGCGTGGTATAGAGGCTTGACTGAGATGATTTGCCAGTTGATTTACTGGACTAGCTATCCGACCTTGATAGCCCTCATGCATTTCATGGCATCGAATATAGCATGTTGCATGATTAGCTGTTTTGATAGATCTTCGTACTGAGGCTTGACCTCGTATTTGTTTTCCTGCTTTTGTGTTGTTTGGGTCTGTGTTACCCATTTGCAGGATCTTCAGGTAACCAAGCTGGACAGAGTGGAGCGCCAGCTGGTCGATCCCCGTTTCTTTGAGTCCCAATTATATTATGATATGTATTGAACCGGGGGATGCCCCGTGTTTTTATGTATTGGGGATCTATACTTGATTTGAGTATTGATGTTACCTGTTGTGTTTGAGTTTGAGTTAACTCGTATTTTGATTATGAATATTTTGAATGTATGTTTTGAGTTCAGGCCCAAATGATTTCGAAAAATTTTCAAGCCCTGTTTTACGCTTCCGTGATTATGTGCTTAATTGTGCTCTAATCTTGTGAGATTAGCACGGGGCCTTACAATTGGAATGGCATCCTTTGTAGGCATTTTTACGGTAGGAAGTGCAGATCGCCTATTTTTTGGGTAAGAAGTGGGGGAGAAGCAGCAAACTGCACAAGATCGCCAAGTCAGCTATGCGGAGGCCTTTGGAATTTCAGGTTGGTGATCGAGTATTCCTAAAAATTTCTCCTTTTAGAAGTGTGATGAGATTTGGTCTCAAGGGAAAGTTAGCTCCTCGTTATGTTGGACCTTATGAGATAGTGGAGAGGATCAGACCGTTGGCTTATCGGCTGTTGTTGCCGCCAGATCTGTCCTCATTGCATGATGTGTTTCATGTGTCTATGTTGAGGAAGTATGAGCCAGATCCTTCCCATGTGTTGCGAACTGACGAAGTGGAGATTGATCGGACTTTGAGTTATGTTGAGTATCCCTTGAAGATCTTGGAAGGAAAAGAGAATCAACTCAGGAACATGACCATTCCTTTGGTGATGGTCCAGTGGAGCAAACATGGTAGAGAAGAAGCTACGTGGGAGTTGGATGAGAAAATGCATCGTGAATGGCCTCATCTGTTCGAGTATATTTTGCATTGACACCAGTAGCTAGTTTGTTTGTTGTTGTTTGTTCCAGTTATCTTGAACTCTAGGTTAGTAGCCTCTCGTTGTGTGTTTGAGAGTTGCTGTTGTTTTGTGTGTAGCGGGATTTTCCTGTGTTGGTTATTTGTTGAGTTTTGTTCAGTTCTGGAGTTGTTCTTTGATTTCAATGATGAAATCTTATTTTCAGTGGGGGAGAGATGTGAGACCCGAAAGATTATTGGATTAATTGAGTTAATTAATCGGGTTTTGAATAGACCAGATTTGGTCAGATTTGGGATGGATCAGCTTTGAGCTGGTATGCTGGGTGAGCGTATCGGGTTGTTATATTTGTGTTTAGAACAGCTCTAGACAGTTAGAGAGTATTGAGAGGTAGTAATCAGATTCGAGGAGTTGAGAACTGTTGGTTGGTGACTTCGGCTTTGGTGCTGGTTGATTGGAATCAAGGTTAGAGGTCAAATCTGGTTGTCGCAAAGTATTCGAGGTTCGCTAGCGAATGTCCTGCGCGGGTAGTGAAATGCTGTCATTTGGTAGAATTCAGTTTTGAGATGCGTTAGTTGTTAGCGATGTGTGAATCGGCTTGGTTTGAGTGTTTGTACAGACCAGTTTCGGGTTGTATGGACAGGAAGGCAGTGCGATGTCGTTTTGGGGTTCAGTGAATGCTGGTCAGTGTTGGTATCAGATCTGGTCTTTCAGATCTGGGTGTTTGGTTAGTGGTGCGACGTTGTTTGTGTTAGAGTAGATGCCCAACTAGCCAACTTGTGGCGTGTGGGTTTATAGACTCTTGTATGAAACAATCTTTATATATGATATTCGCATTTACTCATATGGCATTCTTTACTTTCATTGTGTGTATGATGATTTACAATTGCGTTGAGTAAAGACCTAGAATGCACTAAAGCGTATGTTAGATGTGATAGTGGGTATGACGACTATCATGAAACACATCTAATAGTCGCTGTGTATTCTGAACATGTTCCTAGTCGATTGGGACGGAAGAGGATAAGGCCGCCCGAGTTCGAGACTAGTATCTGCGATGCGAAGTACCATGTTTCATTGGTAGGGAACATTGTGATGTTCTGAGCATGCAGATAGATAGTGACCTGGTGATCTATCGAACTACCCTCGTTCGGACTTTCCAAGTGGTTACCATTTGTCGAGTGGATAAGTCCGAGGTCTTGGTTGTACTGATTAGTCCTCACGACTCGAAATGTCATTGAGACTCTACATGATAGGCGTCTCACTTTGACCCGTTTGCCGACTCACTTGGGGTCATAAGGTGTGACGCCCAAACCCAATGGGGCCACGAGAATTGGAATAAACAAAAATTTTTGAATAAAAGAAGGGCTAAAGACAATTGTATAAGCTGCATTCTATAACTCAAAGGAACAGACACAAGACAAATTGAAAATCAGCAGGTACATAAGTTCGCGCGCTACTACTAAAACATTTGCGGAAAACAGGGTATTTCATATAACTTTGCAATTGTGGTTTACAACAGCTGCTATTCGATGTAAATATACAACCATTGCTACTGATTTAATACAGCACATCCTAATCAAAACAATACAATTTAGACACGGAAAACGTAGGCCTTGGATAAACACAACGCCACCCATCTGCTCACCTGCTGTTCCTCCATCAGTTGTCGTACCTGCACCATTTTAAAAGCTAGTGAGCCTAAAGGCTCAGCAAGTAAAATCTGAGTAGTAACAATTTCATAAAACGCAGGCAGACATCTGTACAATTCATATGTTAAGGAACTTCAATATACAGTATCATTTTTTATAAACATTTCAATGGCAGAAACAGGGGAAGATAGCCCAGCTTCTCTTTTCTTTCAATTTCATTTTCAGTTGATCATGGCATATAAGTTCTATGTGGTCCAATTTTCACTTTGATCAAAATGACTCCCGATATCAGTTTTAGCATATAGCTCATATGAAAGGGCAGTCGACATCTTCGACAACTGCTCACCCTTCTCCTTGGTGACCTTAACTGTCTATGCCATAATCTAAAACATCTTTCGTTCCTTGACAAACTTTCGTTAAACATCTCTGTAAAACATCGGGTTCCATCATTTAAAACATTTGCTTCCCATTTTAAAACTTTACTGAGTATTGAATTCGACTTTGAAAACGTATCGCTAAAATGGAACTGGTAAAAAGGAAAACCAGTCGCAAGGAATAGTACCAGTCGCAAGACTAATACCTGTTGAAATGAATAGTACCAGTCGCAACAAGTAAGAATCCAGTCGCGAGATCTTTTAAATAAATATAAGGTGAAACGATGTCGTTGGAGCGATCAGCAGATTAAATAACAAAACTACCTGCTGATCTTTGTATAAAGTAAAACGATGTCGTTAGAGTGATCAGCAGATGAAATAACAAAACTACCTGCTGATCTTTGTATAACTAAATGGAACGACGTCGTTAGCACATCAATCAGTCGCAAGGAAAAGTGCTAACACGATTATGTAAATGAATAGTACCAGTCGCAAGACTAGTACCAGCTGGAATGAACAGTACTTGAAAAATGAATAAAGCAACTGCTGAATTTAAAAACACAATGCAGCTGCTGATTCCTAATCAAAGGAAAGCAACTGCTGATATTAATAAAGAAAGACGCATCTGCTGATGAACAGTGCATCTGCTGGAATTTACGAAGACGCTTGTAATATCTAAACAATGATTTCGCTACCAGCCGTCGCTTATCAAACCAGACTTTATACTGATTCAACTAAAAACTACTGATTACAAAATCATCAATTTCGACATTACAACTACAGGAAGAACATTCATAAACACTAAACCATACAGCTGCTGAATCTTAACAAGTAGATACAGCTGCTGAATACTTAACTCTTCATCTGTAATATCAAAACAACAACGATGCCATCAGCTGTTGCCTATCAAACCATACCAATGATTCAACCAGCAACTGCCAATTACACAGTTATCAAATTCTAATATTACAGCTACTGCAAGAATAACTTTCCTAACATTTATGAAAATGAATTCGAATCCTCAGTACATATAAACTTCATAAACTTTCTGAAAAACAAACTGGAAGCATCATAAACATCAAAACATCATTTTCGAACCCATATTTCTTTCCTTATCATGTCTAAATCATTTCAAACATGAACTTTCAATATATCAATAATATACAGGCAAGCAGATCCATTAAAACACAATATATGCTTCAAATGGTGTAGAAAAGATCAGCTTTTACGTGCCTTAATTTGAAGCTTTGCAACAACAGCAAATTCCCGCAGAGATCTTCCTTTTGAGAAATGCACGAGCTTTTCTGGAATTCCTTTGAAGAACACTTTAAACTTTTCTTTGCAAATGATGCAAATCTTACTTTGAAAACAGGTTTTTATATGAAAGGGATTAGTGGCAAGCTACTTGAGAAAAATCAAGCATGACACACTTTCAAAATTTAGTAAAATTACCCTCATATCATTTTAATTTGTAAAACACCAAACCTTCTCTTAAAGAAATCATTTCACCTCCTTAAAACATTTTCCAATCGATTTATAAATCAGCTCATGCATCGCTACTTGGAGTTACCTGCTGGAATCAGCCGCAGCGCATCTTACCTGCTGGAATGAACAATTCAGCAGATATATGATATTTAAAATTGTCAAAATGGCCCATATGATTTATGAAATGCATAAATATGGTCCTAAAGATTTTGGGGCGTTACATAAGGCGTCGGGATTGGGTGAGACCCCGATGCATGTAGGAGTCGATGCATCGTTGTCGAGGATTCACCGCTCGCAGACATGCGTGGATATCCTATGCTATCTGAGGGGATAATAGTGTATAAATCTCTGGCCAGAGTACTAGAAGTGTTTTAGGTAAATGTGTTTACCTAGTTACACTCGCGATGTCACTATTCGATCTCCAAGATGTATGCATAGCTATCGGATCTACAGCGACTCTCGATTTACCAATGGTCATTGATCTGATCGGGATATATGGATTGAAAGAACCGTACTGTACGCTAACCACGACCAACTGGTTCTTGCAGGAACTATCAGTGATACCTAGGGGATCATGGGGCGATGTTGCTAGACGCTCTTACCAAGATACGATGGGCAAGTCCGGAATTGTGATTCCGGAGCCGCAATGGTTGTGGGCCCACGGCTAGCTGTATCCCTGAATCATTGAGGGTCACACAAGTACTGGATTCGAGATTCCCGCACGGATACTCAGCTAAATGTGTTGAGCATACGAAGAGGATTTTGGGAGTGCGACTTCCTAAAAGTCAACAGGGGTCAAACCGGGGTTTCCCGCTGTTGAGGGGCAAAACGGTCATTTTGCACTGGGGTTCTGAAAAACGGTTTTTCAGATCATATCGTTCAGTTTTGGAAACTGAATCGATCGGTCCGATTTGATCGGCGATCGGAGTTACGATGAAGTCTCGGTGGTGGAGATGAACTGAATGTTCATCGTTGGACCCGGGCCCGTTGGGCCGGTCCAAGTCCAACACTTAAGTCTATTTAATTAGACTTAAACCTAGACTTAACACATAACAAGAAAACCCTAAACCTAGAAGCAAGTAGCCACCCCTCTTCTCCTCAATAGCCGCCGCCGCCGCCCTCTTCGTCGGAAATTTGTTTCCGGCCAATTCGATGAGGAGAATCCGTCCGCGCAGATCTCGTCACGCCTTCTAGTGCAGGGTGACGAAGGAGTCTCGTATCCGGTCGTGGACCGGATTGGCGATATCTACCGCAATCTACCGAGAAGAGCCGACGTTATTGTAACTATTGTAACTACGGTTGGAGCCAGGCACAAGTGCCAGCAAGGTAGTGTTTTGAACACCCTATGTATGACAATTGTTTTGTTATCATCGTATTGATCGTCTCCCGGCTGTTTATTTTCTGTTCTTCCGCTGCCTAGCCGGGGGGCGTGATCCGGATCCCCAACAGTGGTATCAGAGCCAGTGTTTTTTTGGATCTGATCAATACTTGATGCCATATTGTATCTAACTCTTGAATTTTCAGATCGAAAAATCAAACTTTTGGAACGACCGCCGGGCCGCCGCCGTGTGCGGCGGCGCCCCATCACTCACGCACATGAGGCGCGCGACTTGCGCGCTGGCCGTGCGTTGCAGCCCTTGTCCAGTGCGAGACATCGCGCAACCGTTGCGCATGAGGCGGCCGAGAGTGGCCACCCTTCCTCGTCCGCACGACGTGTGCTGGTCGCGCAACTACCGTGCGCTGGCCGCACAATTGAAGCGAGGAGGACCGCCGCTGGTCGCGAGGTGTTGCGCGAAGTTGGGGCGCCGCTGCGCACTACGCTGGTCGGCACGATGCTGCGACGAAGTCTGGAGGCGTGGCGCCACGGGCTGGTCGCTGGCCGACCGATGTGCGCCGACGATGGCGCACGCTCGCGCATGAAGCGCCGCTCTAGTAGCGACCGCGCGCGCGCCCTTGCGCCGCACGAGTTTTTCGTGGTGGCGCCGGCCGCCGCTTCGGTGAGTCTCTGGCGATGTCGTGACGGCTGGTCTGGTTTCTTCTAGGGTTTGGTTCGGGCCTGTCCCGGGCAGCCCGTGAAGTTTTCAGGCCGGTACACGATGTCGGGCCCGATTTTGGTCGATTTTGAAATTTTAAGTTTTTGGGCCTAGAATTGTTTTAAGCCCAATATGATACAATTAAAATTAGTAAAATATGATTTTAATTATGAAATATGATTTTGTAATGAAATATGATTTTGTTGATTAAAATTTTTTTTATCGGCAAAATACGATTTTATTATAAAATGCGATTTCGTAATTAGAATATGATTTTATGATAAATAATTAGATTATTTAAATTATGCATGTTAATTAGATTAATTTCAAGATTGGGGTGATCGAGAGCCGTGCCCAATTTGTTAGGTGTATGCAATAGGTTTTGTATGATTTCGGTTTATTAATATTTGATTATCATTTAAAGTGGGCCTGTTTGTGGCTCGTTCCCACCCCTTGATAAATGTAACCCTTATTTGTCATAGTAAATTTAAATGTAAATTACTAGATTTAGTAGGAGGACATCCGAAGACGATGGACGATGACGATCAAGATATTGAAGACCGAAGATCTGTAAAACCGGAAAGCTTTGTAATAGGATTACATTGCATATTGCATTACCCCTAGGATTGGACCCAGGTCCGTGGCTGGCAACCACGGACCGCATAGCTCTCGCGATCGATCATCCCAATAT
>KQ999038.1:0-12905 GCA_001598015.1 Dorcoceras hygrometricum
CGATAGATCACCAGGTCACTATCTATCTGCATGCTCAGAACATCACAATGTCCCTACCAATGAAACATGGTACTTTCGCATCGCAGATACTAGTCTCGAACTCGGGCGGCCTTATCCTCATTTTTGACGGCCCAATCGACTAGGAACATGTTCAGAATACACAGCGACTATCAGATGTGTTTCATGATAGCCGTCATATCCACTATCACATCTAACATACGCTTTAGTGTATTCTAGGTCTTTACTCAACACAATTGTAAATCATTACACACATAATGAAAGTAAAGAATGCCATGTAAAAGAATGCGAATATCATATATAAAGATCGTTTGTACAAGAGTCAATAAAACCCACATGCCACAAGTTGGCTAGTTGGGCATCTACTCTAACACTCATATTTTAAAACATCTTAAAACTCAATATACCAGCCCGTATAAGCGAAAAACGGGTTCCCCTCCAAAATAATCATAAAAACTCTAGTTTTCAGAAATTGTTGTTTAAAATAAAATAATTTCATTCTTAAAAATCCAATAACTTAAAAATCACAAATTATTTTCATTCAGGTCGGTCCTAATCTCGTCCACGCGTCTATAACTCAAACAGGCTGAAAAATAATATGCATATCATACATCATAAAATCATAAACAAATCACATAAAATGGCATGTAATCATCTAAAATTATCTTTCCCCTAGTCATGCACTCATTCTCACGTAATCTGGATTTCATGGCGTTACAATCTCCCCCCCTTATAGAAATTTCGTCCCCGAAATTAAGTTACGTACCGATAGCACGTCTTGGAAGCATACATGCACATCAAAACCTTCACGTAAATCTAAGTGCATGACTAATCGTCTAATTTTAAAATTTTAAGGCCAAAACTCATACAGAACTAAAACATGCAGCATGCAATCATAAACATAAATCATAAAACAGTAAAACTCAGAGACTGGTAGTGCGACTTGTGAGCTCCACGCAGCAGGCTAGTACTCCACCAGAACCACCGTTCTGATACCAAATGAAACGAAACTGACTCTAGCAATTTTTTTTTTAAACTTGTGCGGAAAAACATAAACTTAAAGTATGGCTCGTTCCCTTTTAAAACATTTCTAAATCATTTTCTCACCCATACTTCAAATATAAATAAAGGAATATTTAAACAACGTTAAAACATCCAAATGGAATAATAATCACCTGAGTAAAAATACTGAAAGTAAACATGTTTAAAACCAACATCTAAAACTGTATCATTTCAAAAATATAACATCGTTGCGGTCAAGGGGTACTACTGCAACAGGCGCTCAGATGTCCTCACCGCCAGTCGGTGTAAACTCAGCAGGGTCATCACCTGCACCATTTAAACCTAGTGAGCCTTGAGGCTCAGAATGCTCTATCGTATATCATAACAAGGTACATACTATAAAATCGCATGCAAGCACATAATTGTAATAAAGTAACGTTAAAACATGAATGCGTGCATGATCTTAAAATATTTCTTCATATATTTTATATCATAACATAACATATGACATATATAAGGCATGACATAACGTAACATGAAAAACATATGAGTCGTATCCTGAAGTGTGACCATAGTCGATTGATAAATCTATAAACCAACGTACGTGGCGGTGTGGTTCACCCGACCTCGAGCCGGGATCCCTATATGTCACACCTCTATGCTGCCACTTCACCATGATATCGACACATGGATCCATAAGCTTCACTTCACCATGTGATCACACATGGATCCATAAGCTCACCATACATTAACAGAAGTTCAACGGGCCCGATATCCCGCATCCCCTCATCATCATTTGTCACAAATCATTCAATCCCTCGAGTTTTGTCTTTTAAAAGAACATGCCTTGGACATTCATAAAACATTCATGATGCATGCATTTCGTAAAATTATGCAAGTTTAAAAGCTTAGCCCGTTAATGTATATTTAATCATTTCCTTTAAAACATTTGTACATAGCATACTACATATATAATTAAATATACATTTACGGGCTTCTACATTTTTCTACTTCGATCAAGGATTGGTTCAGGAGCCCGTCCCACTACAACTGGACTAAACATCACTCTAACTTAGTCAATGAATCGAATATTCACCCCTTTAAGACCCTGACTACCTTTAAATTCAATTTTAACTTTAAAATCAAAATGGCTAATTTGACTAATTCAAAATTCAATTTTGACTAATTTAAAATCAATTCTTTACTTTAAAATCAATGTAAATCAATTTTGACCCCAATAGCCGATTTTGACCAAAAGACCGATTTTGACCAATTTCAAATCCAGAACTCAATTTTGACTCCATTAAAATTCCAAAGGCCCCAATTTTAACTTAAAATTCAAAAATAAACATAAATCGATTTGTTTTAAAAGTTTGACACAATTTTAAAACATCTGGCTATTTTCTTTAAAATTGGACCTTTGACTTAACAATTAAAATAACAGGTCCATAATTAAAATAACTTGGACCGACTTTAAAACATTTTGACTCGACACTCGACTAGCCGATCCGGTCCAACCGAACCAACCGGTCCAATTGAACCGTCCGGCCCAAAGCATTAAATTAAACCTTTAAAATTTCTAATTTACTCCATCCTTTGCTAAAAATTCAAACATTTAAAATTTGACTAAATAAAAACCAATTGATCAAAATTTGACTTTAAAACTTGATAAAAGTATTAGGCCCATAAATAAAAGGATTTTGACTTTAAAATTTTGATAAAAGTATTAGGCCCATAAATAAAAGAATTTTGAATTTAAAATATTCGTTCCAATACGCTAAAATTGCCAAAAATCCCATAAATCAAATAAATTCTAAAAATGCTGAAAAACATCTTAAAATATGCTTAAAACATCAAATAAAATCATCCACGAACTTTAGCAGCCCCTAAGACTCGAAATCATAATTTTCACAAAAGGACCCGACAAGGCTCACTTCGAGCGACAAAACGGTAAAAATCATTTAAAATCCATTTCTTATCCAAATGACTCCTTGTTTCGACCCACATCTCTCTAACTCAATATACTAGTAACTTGAATAAAAAAAAAGAAACAACGATTCAATATGTGACCAACCCGACGCCCGCAATCCTAATGCCCGTGCACAGACTGCAACCAGGACACGTGCTAGCCATAAAATTCATAACTAATTCGTTTCTTGACCAAATCACTTCCCGTTTGGACCTAAATGACCCTAACTCAATGGACTATCTTATAAAATCAACTACAACCATACAGACCATATTGAACGACGTACCCGACCCCAAAAACTCTACTGTCGCGCACACCCGACAAGCCAGGACACGTGCTGATCATAAAATTCGTAACTAATTCATTCCTTGACCAAATCGCTTCCCGTTTGGACCTACGTGATCCTAACTCGATGGCCTAACTACCTGGACCACATTTGGACCAAAATCTAGCCCCATGAATCGCCCATGACCGAAGCATCACAAGAAACGAATGAAACACATGTTGAAAATCATGATTCATGCATGGATCTCAAACATTATGCATAGATCTCATCAAATCACATATAAATCATGTATTGAACATTAACACCAGTTTAATATGGCTTAAATGGTGAGAAAAGGAATCGATATTACATGCCTGGTTTGGTTGGAGTAGAGATCTGCGAGTTACCGACGTTGTAGACGCGAGATCGGTGCACCACCGGCTTTGGATCACCAAAATTCACCAATAACTTGATATTTTCGAAACTTGTGCTATGGGGAAAGGATAGGGACGGCTGGTGTGTGTTGTGGAGGCTAGGTTGAGTGTAAATTGTGTATGAAAAATAATGTGTGACACATTTGATCTCTATGGGTTTAATTAGGAAAAAGGGGAGAAAATGACTTTCTTGCCCCTCTAATTAATTGAAAAGATAACCAAAACTCTATCTTGGCTTTAAAGATTAAATATTTTCGAAATCAAGGCCTTCTTATATTTTAAAACACCTTAAAACTCAATATATCAACCCGTATAGGCGAAAAACGGGTTCCCCTCCAAAATAATCATATAAACTCAAGTCTTCAGAAATTGTTGCTTAAAATAAAATAATTTCATTCTTAAAAATACAATAACTTAAAAATCACAAATTATTTTCATTCAGGTCGGCCCTAATCTCGTCCACGCGTCTGTAACTCAAACAGGCTGAAAAATACATGCATACAATGCAGCAAAAAATCATAAACAAATCACATAAAATGGCATGTAATCATCTAAAATTATTTTTCCCCTAGTCATGCACTCATTCTCACGTAATCTGGATTTTGTGGGCGTCACAATCCCCCTTATAGAAATTTCATCCCCGAAATTAAGTTACGTACCGATAGCACGTCTAGGAGGCATACATGCACACCAAAACCTTATCACGTAAATCTAAGTGCATGACTAAGCGTCTGATTTTAAAATTCTAAGGCCAAAACTCATACAGAACTAAAACATGCAGCATGCAATCATAAACATAAATCATAAAACAGTAAAACTCACAGACTGGTAGTGCGACTTCTGAGCAGGCTAGTACCCCACCAGAACCACCGTTCTGATACCAACTGAAACGAACCAGACTCTAGAATTTTTTTTTTAAACTTAAAGTATGGCTCGTTCCCTTTTAAAACATTTCTAAATCATTTTCTCACCCATATTTCAAACATAAATAAAGGAATATTTAAAAACGTTAAAACATCCAAATGGAACAATAATCACCTGAGTAAAAATACTGAAAGTAAACATGTTTAAAACCAACATCTAAAACAGTATCATTTCAAAAATATAACATCGCTGCGGTCAAGGGGTACTGCTGCAACAGGCGCTCAGATGTCTTCACCCTCAGTCGGTGTAAACTCAGTAGGGTCATCACCTCCACCATTTAAACCTAGTGAGCCTAGAGGCTCAGCATGCTCTATCGTATATCATAACAAGGTACATACTAATAAAATCGCATGCAAGCACATACTTGTAATAAAGTAACGTTAAAACATGAATGCGTGCATGATCTTAAAACATTTCTTCATATATTTTATATCATAACATAACATATAACATATATAAGGCATGACATAACGTAACATGAAAAACATATAAGTCGTATCCTGAAGTGTGACCATAGTCGATTGATCAATCTATAAACCAACATATGTGGCGGTGTGGTTCACCCGACCTCGAGCCGGGATCCCTATATGTCACACCTCTATACTGCCACTTCACCATGATATCGACACATGGATCCATAAGCTTTCACTTCACCATGATATCACACATGGATCCATAAGCTCATCATACATTAACAGAAGTTCAACGGGCCCGATATCCCGCATCCCCTCATCATCATTTGTCACAAATCATTCAATCCCTCGGGTTTTGTCTTTTAAAAGAACATGCCTTGGACATTCATAAAACATTCATGGTGCATGCCTTTCGTAAAATTATGCAAGTTTAAAAGCTTAGCCTGTTAATTATATTTAATCATTTCCTTTAAACATTTGTACATAGCATACTACATATATAATTAAATATATATTTACGGCTTCTACATTTTTCTAATTCGGTCAAGGATTGGTTCAGGAGCCCGGCCCACTACAACTGAACTAAACATCACTCTAACTTAGTCAATGAATCGAATGTTCACCCCTTTAAGACCCTGACTACCTTTAAATTCAATTTTGACTTTAAAATCAAAAGGGTTAATCGACTAATTTAAAATCAATTTTTGACTTTAAAATCAATTTTTGACTTTAAATCAATTTTGACCCCAATAACCGATTTTGACCAATTTCAAATCCCGAACTCAATTTTAACTCCACTAAAATTTTAAAGGCCCCAATTTTGACTTAAAATTCAAAAATAAACATAACTCGAATTATTTTAAAAGTTTGACACAATTTTAAAACATCTGGCTATTTTCTTTAAAATTGGACATTTGACTTAACAATTAAAATAATAGGTCCATAATTAAAATAACTTGGACCGACTTTAAAATATTTTGACTCGACACTCGACTAGCGGACCCGGTCCAACCGAACCAACCGGTCCAATTAAACCGTCCGGCCCAAAACATAAAATTAAACCTTTAAAATTTCTAATTTACTCCATCCTTTGCTAAAAATTCAAACATTTAAAATTTGACTAAATAAAGACCAATTGATCAAAATTTGACTTTAAAATTTGATAAAAGAATTAGGCCCATAAATAAAAGGATTTTGACTTTAAAATTTTGACTTTAAATTTTGATAAAAGTATTAGGCCCAAAAATAAAGGGATTTTGACTTTAAAATATTCGGTCCAATACGCTAAAATTGCCAAAACTCCCATAAATCAAATAAATTCTAAAAATGCTGGAAACATCTTAAAATATTCTTAAAACATCAAATAAAATAATCCACGAACTTTAGCAGCCCCTAAGACTCGAAATCTTAATTTTTACAAAAATGACCCGACAAGGCTCACTTCGAGCGACAAAACGGTAAAAATCATTAAAAACCATTTTTTTTCCAAATCACTCTCTGTTTCGATCCACATCTCTCTAACTCAATATACTAGAAACTGGAATAAACAAAAATCGAAATCGATTCAATATGTGACCAATCCGATGCCCGCAATCCTACTGCCCGTGCACAGACTGCAACCAGGACACGTGCTAGCTATAAAATTCATAACTAATTCGTTTCTTGACCAAATCACTTCCTGTTTGGACCTACAAGACCCTAACTCAGGGCTATCTTGTAAAATCAACCTCAACCACATAGACCATATTGAGCGATGTACCCGACCAACAACTCTACTGTCACGCACAGACGACAAGCCAGGACACGTGATGATCATAAAATTCGTAACTAATTCATTACTTGACCAAATCGCTTCCCGTTTGGACCTACGTGATCCAAACTGGATGGCCTAATTACTAGACCACCCTTGGACCAAACTCTAGCCCCATAAATCGCCCATGACCGAAGCATCACAAGAAACGAATGAAACACGTGTTGAAAATCATGATTCATGCATGGATCTCAAACATTATGCATAGATCTAATCAAATCACATACAAATCATGCATTGAAAATTAAAAACAGTTTAATATGGCTTAAATGGTGAGAAAATAAATCGATATTACATGTCTGGTTTGGTTGGAGTAGAGATCTGTGAGTTACCGACGTTGTAGACTCGAGATTCGGGGCACCACCGGCTTTGGATCACCAAAATTCACTAACAACTTGAGATTTTCGAAACTTGTGCTATGGGGAAAGGAGAGGGACGGCTGGTGTGTGTTGTGGTGGCTAGGTTGAGTTTAAATTGTGAGTTATGAAAAATAATGTGTGACACAATTGACCCCTATGGGTTTAATTAGGAAAAAGGGGAGAAAATGACTTGCTTGCCCCTCTAATTAATTGAAAAGATAACCAAAACTCTATCTTGGCTTAAAGATTAAATATTTTCGAAATCAAGGCCTCCTCATATTTTAAAACACTTTAAAACTCAATATACCAGCCCGTATAGGCGAAAAACGGGTTCCCCTCCAAAATAATCATAAAGACTCAAGTTTTCAGAAATTGTTGCTTAAAATAAAATAATTTCATTCTTAAAAATCCAATAACTTAAAAATCACAAATTATTTTCATTCCGGTCGGTCCTAATCTCGTCCACGCGTCTGTAACTCAAACAGGCTGAAAAAACTACACATGCATACCATGCAGCATAAAATCATAAACAAATCACATAAAATGGCATGTAATCATCTAAAATTATTTTCCCCATAGTCATGCACTCATTCTCACGTAATCTGGATTTCGGGGCGTTACAGTCACACAACTATTGGTTTCTCAATTTCCGTACAGAAATTGTACTCGAATTTCCCTGGGCCTGGGTCTGGGCCTAACCTGGGCCCATTAATCAGGTTTAAGCCCATGAAAAATCTATAAATAAAGGCTTAGGGGGAGCTTTTTATTTGCATCAAGTTGTATTGACAACCTCCATACCCCTCGCCCTCCTCCTCTCGCCACCACCATCGTCGCTCGTCGCCAACACCACGTCGCCGCCGTCAAATTCGTTCCGATCGTCTTGGCGTGAAGATTCCATTCGCGAAATCTTCACTGGTTTTCTTGTGCAGACCAATGAAGGAATTGAGATTCTAGTAGTGGACCGGATTGGCCGATTGAAGCTATTCAACCGTTGAAGTGCTATTGCCACGTAAAATCGGAATAGTCGGAGCCGGGCGCGTAATCGCCAAAGATAAATACTCGAAACATCCTTTGTATATTTAGTTTTAATTTTCATGTATTGACCATTCCCGTACAATTTATTTTCAAACTTCCGCTGTGCCCCGGGAGCGGGATCCGGATCCGCCGTTGAGCCAACAATGAATACAACTAGGAGAAGTTCAAACCGATTAGCTAAGATTATCATGCCAAAACAGCGCTCTAGCTAGACCAGCGTGCCTATCATCTCAGAACTTCATCCCTAACCATAGTTCGAACAGATTAGCTAAGCTTATCAGGCCAGACAGCGCTCTAGCTAGACCAGCTCGCCTATCAGCTCTGAACTTTTTAAAGAGACGACGGGTCCAACTAACGTGTAAACTCGTCTGTAAAACATTTGGGAACTTTAAAACCATTTTCGAAACAGCCGAAAGAGTATAGATCCTAACATCATTTGAAAAACCTTTAAACGTTACTTAAAACTCTGAAACAGACGCAAACAGAAAGCAACATCGTGCAGAGAAAAGAGAATAATAATAAGATTTCACAGAAGTAGCAAGGAACAGAGTTTACTTGCCTTCGCTGAATGGCGGGTTGTAGAGAACAGCTCCGACTTCGAATATCCCACAAGCACGGTCGAAACGCTTTATTAGAGAGAACCTTTGGTTAGTTTGAGTTTTAGAAAAGTACCCTCACTGCCTCAACAGAACAATTAAAAACCCAGGGGTCGCCCTCTCGTGCACGTCAATAGTAATCATTTTCTTAACATAAATGCTTAGGAGTGCCAACAGTAACTATTTTGCGTAAATATATTGTAGGCGTGCTAACAGTAATAATTTTTCTAAAAATAAAATATTCTTTTATTTTATATTTAAAAGAAACCCAAATCGTGATTGGGTTCATTCTTCCAAAATCCGTCAGCGAAGCGCCCAGGCTAAAAACGAAGAAATCAGCTCAGACAAAAACTGAAATGTTAAACAGATAGGTAAGGAATAGCAGTTTATGTTGGTGCAGCGGCGGATCCGGATCCCACTCCCGGGGTGCAGCGAAAGTTTAAAATTTTTGAGCCCGAGAACGATCAATACACCTAAACAATAATTTAAACATTCATAGGATGTTTAGAAATTACCTTGCTGGCATCTAGGTGTCTGGCTCCGACCAGTTCCACGATGGAATTGGCACTTCAACGATTGAAAAGCTCCGGCCTCCTAATCCGGTCCACGATCGGAATCTCAATTCCTTCGGTGGCTTGCACTAGAAAACCAACGAAAGTTTTGCGAACGGAATCACCTCGCCGAGACGGTCGGAACAACTTCCAAAAATGGCGGCAGGCAGCGGCGACGTTGAAAGGAAAGGAGGAGGAGGAGAAAAATATAACTAGAGGGGAGAAGGGAATTCTCAACCCAGAATATCAGTTGTGAATACAACTTTTTGGTGCGAGTAAAATAAATACCCTAGGGCCTCTATTTATAGATTTTCCATGGGCTTGAATCAGGTTAATGGGCTTGGGTCGGGCCCAAGCCCAGTGAACATTGGTTTCAAGTCCATAGTTGTGGCTTCATCATAATCCCGATCGACGATCAAATTGGACAGATCTACGCAGTTTACAAAACTGAACATTATGATGTGAAAACAATTTTTCAGACCACCTAATCCAAAATAGCAGTTAGGCCCCTATTAGCTTTAAGGATAGTCATACTAGTCCAAGCTAATTTAAGAAAATCACATTTCCACCCCCAATTAATTTTAGGAAGTCACACTTCCATCCTTCCTCCTACAATACTCAACAAATTAAGCTTAATTTCCGTACGGGAATTGAGAAACCAGTATTTGTGTGACCCTCAATGGTTCAGGGATATAACTAGACATGGGCTCACAACATTTGTGACTCCGAAAACACATTTTCGGACTTACCCATCGGATCATGGTAAAGCGTCTTGCAACATCGTCCCATGATCCCCTAGGTATCACTGATAGCCTACAAGAACCAGTCGGTCATGGTTAGCGTACATTACGGTTTTTTCAACTCAAATATCCCGATCAGATCAATGACCATTGGTAAATCGAGAGTCGCTAGAGATCCAATAACCATGCATACATCTTGGAGATCAAATAGTGACATCGCATGTGTTACTAGATAAACTCATTTACCTAAAACACATTGAAATGAACCGTACTCTAGAAATTTTTTTTTTAAAATCATGTGCGGAATAACATAACCAAAAAGTATGGCTCGTTCCCTTTAAATATGAGAGATTACTTATATGCTAGAACATGAAATAAAACTTACAAATATAGAAGTGGCTGGCGAGAGCTGTTCAAACTGGAAGTGTGTTTATCTCAAGGACCATGCTCTGATACCAACTGTAGCGACTGGACTTTTCTTAAACTAAATTAAGAATTTTGGGGTTCAAATTGGAAAGAACAAAAATTTCGTTCTTGTTTACAATTACATTTCGCTACTAATTTCTGGTCTAAAATGCAATTAAACGCAAACCATATGCGATATCTGGAAAACAGATCTGAACAAATAAAAAGGCGCGGAACTAAAACAGATCTGGTCTTTGAAATAACGAAACTGAATAATTCATTAAGCAATAATTCTGGTACAGATTTCAACAAAATAAAGAAACTCGAAATCTGTCATAATACAAAACTATCTAAAGTTTTGTACATCAAAATCTGAAACTGAATAAGAACGATAACGGAAACAGATGTTGTGAGACCTGAAATGTAATTAAGATTAATTTTTTGGAATTAATCGGTTTTTGGAGATTTCTGGTGGTTCAGATCTCTGTTTGGGAGTTTGGTTTGTATTTTCGGGTCGGAAATCACATTTTAAGTAATTCTGTAAGTTTTCGTGTTTTTGGGTTGAAATCTGTTTTTGTGAGAAATCTGGATTTTTGGGTGAAAGCTGGTCGTTTTTGGTGAGATCTGTTTGGATTTTGTGAAATCTGGGCGCTTAGCGTTGCGGCACGTTTTGTAGCGAGAGAGCCTAGTACGCCGTCGTTTGGTGAAGTCTGATTGTTTTGTGTGTAAGAGGGATCTGATGCGTTAGTGTGTAGAGATCTGGTCTCCATGTGTTTTGTATCGTGTGGGATACGACACCGTTTAGATTAGTTGGCGCGACGCCGTTTTGAGTGTAGCGCTAGCGAGAGATCTGTTCGCGCGAGGAGAGGTCTGTTGTGTGTAGTGCTAGTTGTGAAAACAGACGTCAACGCGGGTCAACACTTCCTGTTCAGATTTCTCTAGCGTTGTTGCTAACGTCCAGACCTCATCGTGATGCTATGCGGCGTCGTTTTAAGCGATTAACGCTATTTCCAGCTTTTAGCGTTTTGGCCTCCAGATTTCACCGTGGTATTGGAGCGACGTCGTTTCGGGGTTTGAGCTTTTTTTAGCGCGAGCGAGAGCTGTTGGTGGAATCTGTTTCTGTCGGTGGAATAATTTAAACAGATTTCTCGCGCTTATTTAAGGAGCAAGGCTTGGCTTCGTTGTATTCCACCAGATCCCATGCTTAGAGAAATATTTCCCGATTTTGTTCTCTGTTTCTCAAACCCTCGACTACTGTTCACCGTGAGCTTCTCCGGTAATTCCCGTCGCTTCCGGCCGTCGTTTCTTTCGCTTGAGGTAGCGTTGGACTCCTCTTGGAAAGCTCTTTCACCCTATACTAGTTTCGGAGTCTATCGTTCGCTGGAGTGAGATCGCGAAGCTGCTATCTTTGGCAGTGTGTTTGTGCGCGCAGGTAGCCTTCGGTTTTAGTTTTGAGATCTCGTTTCCTAGCTGTGATTTAGCTCCCTGTTGAGTTGTATTAGGGTGTTAGTTGCTGGTTGAGCGTGCAACTCCCAGCCGTGTTTTCTGTGGTTGGCCGTGAGTTGTTGTTGATGATTCCCTGTATCTTGCGTATGTTTAACAGGTTGGAATCAGATTTCTCAGGCCTAGTTTTGTGGTAATTGCGCTAGGAATTAAGGTACGGATCTTGAGCTTGTAATTCAGCGTGGAACTTGGCTTGGATGAATTGCGAGATGGCTGTGTTGGATTGCCGTGCTTTGTTGTTGTCCTGGTTGAGGACTGTGTATGCTAATTGTGTTTAATTGCTGCGTTGCATATGATTATATGCTTGTGTTCCAGCATGTTGCATACACGCATGACAATCCATTTCCGTTGTGGCAGCCATTGCCTTGTTTCGTTGTTGCTTCTTTGTTTTCTTACCAGGATGCGAGGGCGAGCGGCGATTCCGCACTCTCATTTCCCCTATGCGCCGAGTGGCTAGCTACCACAGTTCATAGGTGTTAGAGTAGATGCCCAACTAGCCAACTTGTGGCGTGTGGGTTTATAGACTCTTGTATATGACAATCTTTATATATGATATTCGTATTTTGATATATGGCATTCTTTACTTTCATTGTGTGTATGATGATTTACAATTGCGTTGAGTAAAGACCTAGAATGCACTAAAGTGTATGTTAGATGTGATAGTGGGTATGACGGCTATCATGAAACACATCTAATAGTCACTGTGTATTCTGAACATGTTCCTAGTCGATTGGCCGTCAAATAAGGATAAGGCCGCCCGAGCTCGAGACTAGTATCTGCGATGCGAAGTACCATGTTCTATGGTAGGGAACATTGTGATGTTCTGAGCATGCAGATAGATAGTGACCTGGTGATCTATCGAACTACCCTCCTTCGGACTT
>KQ999038.1:13347-23569 GCA_001598015.1 Dorcoceras hygrometricum
CCACGGCTAGCTGTATCCCTGAACCATTGAGGGTCACACAAGTACTGGATTTGAGATTCCCGCACGGATAATGAGCTCAATGTGTTGAGCACTTGAAGAGGATTTTGGGGAGTGCGACTTCCTAAAAGTCCACAGGGGTCAAATCGTGATTTCCCGCTGTTGAGGGGCAAAACGGTCATTTTGCACTGGGGTTCTGAAAAATGGTTTTTCAGATCATGATATTCAGTTTTGGAAACTGAGTCGATCGGTCCGATCTGATCGACGATCGGAGTTGTAACGAAGTCGCAGTGATGGATATCGTCATTTGGACCCGGGCCCGTTGGGCCGGTCAAAGTTCATTACTAGTCTTATTAAAGGAGACTTAGGGCTACATTATGACATAACTCAACTCATAACCTAACCCTAGCTCCAAAGTTGGCCGCCCCCTCCTCTCCCAAAATCCGCCGCCGCCGCCGACCACCACCATCGCCGCCGCCGCCGCCGCTAAGTGATCGGACTTGTTCCGACCAACTTTTCGAGGAGTTTCCGTCCGTGCTGATCTCATCAGTCCTTCTAGTGCAGGCTGACGAAGGAACCTTGCTTCCGGTCGTGGACCTGATTAGACGTAATCTACCGCCGCCTACCGTGAAGTGCCGGTTTCCTCGTGAAACTGGTCGGAGCCAGGCGTCTAGACGCCAACAAGGTAACAATCAAAGAACCCCCTATGAATGGTTTGTTGAATTGTTTTATTGTATTGAACGTTTCCCGGTGCTAATTTTAAACTTCCGCTGCGCCGCCGGGAGACGAGATCCGGATCCGCCACGGTTCCCCAACAGACCGCTTTTCCAACAATAGGTTGGGTGTTGATGCATCTGGTAAGGGTGGGCGAGTACGGGTGAGTGGGTAGCACCCACATGTCCTACACTCACCGTGGCCACATATCCTGTTGCAGATCCCATTGAGCTGTTGTCTCTTTTCTCATGCATAGCATCTGCATTTTATTCTTGCTGTTACTGCTGTTTTATAGTTGCTCTCCATACTGGGGTTTGACCCCATGTCCCTCTGGGGCTTGGTTTATTTCCTTGTTGTGTTGTTTTCAGAAAACCCAGGTTTTACAGCTGGTCGTGGTTTTAACCCAGCTGGTGGTGCCCCAGGAGGTGGTTGAGTATCCCAGTAGCGTATAGCATACTTATATGTATCAGTACTGTTAGCCAGGGGATGCCCTGCGCTTTGTTGTTGTATTATGTTGTTAGAGTCTGATACATGTTTTGGTTGTTATATGCTATACTGTTGGTTTTTTTCATAAGCTGGGATATATTTTGAGTATCGCTTTATTTTCAAGTATATTGTTTTAAACCGTCAGGCCAAAAGCGAAAATTTTACCCGCTTTTTGATAGCTTCCGCATGTGTTTGTATGATTTTACTCTGTTTAGAGCACGAGGCCTGACAGATGTCCACGATAAACACATCTTTCCGATCAGCTCATCACCATCCAGCTCCTACTGCTCATTACCTGCACTCAATGAAAACTAGTGAGCCTAGGGGCTCAGCAGGTAAAATCTAAAATATCGAAAACATATAACACATGCAAACGATATCTGTTACTTTATTGGAATCTGAATTTGAATAGCTTAAGAATAAATAAGCTAAATAACATGAACTGTGAAATCTATATGGAATGAAAGCATAAATATATATGCTCTGAAATCATTTTCTTTAAGCTTGGTGATTAAAATCTCACTGAGCTCTATTCTTTCTTTTCTGGTAATTATGGCTAGACACATATACATAAGGTCTGTCGTTTGATTAAACTATGTATCTGAATCAGAGAGCTGGGTACAAAAACCCATCTATCGCATATAAAGGGTATACAGTCCGTCGACCATATCTTAGTCCCTTTCCGTAGTTGAAAGGTGCATATCGGTTCGTCAGCCTGTGAAATCTATATGGAATGAAAGCATAAATATATATGCTCTGAAATCATTTTCTTTAAGCTTGGTGATTAAAATCTCACTGAGCTCTATTCTTTCTTTTCTGGTAATTATGGCTAGACACATATACATAAGGTCTGTCGTTTGATTAAACTATGTATCTGAATCAGAGAGCTGGGTACAAAAACCCATCTATCGCATATAAAGGGTATACAGTCCGTCGACCATATCTTAGTCCCTTTCCGTAGTTGAAAGGTGCATATCGGTTCGTCAGCCAGCGTCCTCACCCTCTCCTATGACCGTCTGTTGTCTAAGCCATAATCTACAAAACTTATTTGTAAAACGTTTCTTTCTGCTCTTTCTTTCTTTCATAAAATCTGTTTTTCTCTTCATTCTGGTACAGTTTACTGGTTTTATACTTCTGATGATGTTCTGGAACACTTTGAGGATTCTCTGTAATGCTTGAGAAGATGAAAATTGAATAAAAATCACTCGTATCTGTTCGAAGGAATCAAATTAATCTTTCGAATAGAAGCGAAAATGAACAAGGAATTCAATTCTGAAATTTCTATATCTATCGAAGAAGATTTGAATGATAAAAAGGTGAAATCTGAATTATACGTAAGCATCTCAACGAAAAATAAGGTATTCATATTTGGCCTATTGGTCAACTCAGATTCAATATGGTGACCAAATTCAGATTTGAACAAAAACTCGGATCTGAACTTTAAATAAAATAGAAACAAAACTCTAACTTAGAATCTGTCCAATATGGAAATTCAGCTTTTGGTTTAAGAACCAGATTTCAGACTTAGTCATTTTGAATGAATGTAAACCATGAAGGAAACCTCAGTCTGAAGAAATCAAAAGATATCAAGAAATTTCTGTAATTAATCGAATAAGCTACTTGTAAGCTACTTCGAAGAAAATCTTTAGAATTCTCAAGAAACTACTGGACAAACATCATCGAACAATTTTCTAACATCTTTCTTGGATCAAAATCACAGTAAACACGTACTTCATCATAAAAATAGAGCATGAACTTTTCTGGTTTTTTAATAACAGCCGTAGCTATCTTCAAATCTTTAAAAACACATACCAACATGCATACAGAACTGAATATATGCTTTCATGAGTGTAGCAAGAAACAGAGTTTACTTGCATGTATTCTGTAACACAATTATAGATGAAATCTGGCAAATCATGTACGCACCGCTTGTCTCCTTCGAAAAGCTTTGAAAGTTTTTGCTCGGTTTCTTCACAGAGAGCACCGTTTGCTTTTTGGGAAGTGTTTTTGGTTAAAAATGATGATGCATGACGTGGCTAACATCCTATATATATGAATTAAAATGCCTAAGGAAGAAACACGTTTAATCAATATGTCAAAATCTTTTAAAAAGTGCTACTCCATTTTAAAGTTAAATCTAATGCTATAAAACCGAATAATTTTATTTAAAAGGAAGGATTCAATTGGCTCGTAAGGATCGACCAAACAGCTCCTGCAATTGCATTCTCAAATCTGAAACTCAACTCGAAATGGAAGTTGAATAAAGTAGCATTTCAATTTAATCTCTCAAATCTTATAACTTTCTAATTGTGGCTCTAAAAATGTCTGGGCGTTACAATTCTACCCTCCTTAAAAGAATTTCATCCTCAAAATTACTTACTTAAACAGATCTTGGTAGCTTCTTTGCATATCATATTCGACTTCCCACATAGCTTCTCTTTCAGTGTGGTTCGCCCACTGAATCTTGATCATAAGGATAGTCCTGTTTCTTAACTTACGATTCCCTCTCAAAAGAATCTTCTCTGGAACTTCTTCGTAAGTCAGATCTGGAGTTAGCTGGATAGGTTCAGACCTAAGAACATGCGATGGGTTCGCAATGTATTTCCTAAGAGCTGATATGTGAAATACATTGTGCACTACTGACAACTGTGGAGGTAACGCTAGACGATAAGCTAAAGTTCCGATCTTTTCCAGAATCTGAAATGGTCCAATAAATCTAGGACTCAGCTTTCCTTTTCGTCCAAATCTCATTACTCCCTTCATAGGTGCTACCTTCAAAAACACATGCTCTCCTATTTCGAAATTCAGATCTCGACGATGGTTATCTGCATAGCTCTTTTGTCTACTCTGTGCTGACTTTATTCGATCACGAATTCTTTTGATGGCTTCAGCAATTCGTTCTATAATATCTGGTCCTATTTCTGTCCTTTCACCTACATCATCCCGATGATCTACATTTCCTATCATACAGAGCTTCGTAGGGAGCCATTTATATCAAGTTTGGTAACTATAGTTGTAGGTGAACTCAACTAAGGGCAATTTAGAATCCCAGCTGTCTGCAAAGTCGAGAACACACGCACGAAGCAAATCCTCCAGTGTTTGAATAACTCTTTCTGATTTTCCATCTGTCTGTGGTCATACAGAGCTTCGTAGGGAGCCATTTATATCAAGTTTGGTAACTATAGTTGTAGGTGAACTCAACTAAGGGCAATTTAGAATCCCAGCTGTCTGCAAAGTCGAGAACACACGCACGAAGCAAATCCTCCAGTGTTTGAATAACTCTTTCTGATTTTCCATCTGTCTGTGGATGGAACGCTGTACTGAAGGTTAACTTAGTTCCCATGGCTCTATGTAGGCTTCTCCAAAACATTGAGGTAAATCTGGATCTCGAATACTATAGAACATGTAATTCCATGGAGTCTGACTATTTCCTTAACATACAATTCGGCATACCTATTTAGATCGTACGTCATATTAACGGGTAAGAAGTGCGCTGACTTGGTTAATCTATCAATGATAACCCATATAGCATTAAATCCATGGAGTGTCCCGGGTAATCCTACAACGAAATCCATCGCTATATTATCCCACTTCCATACTGGTATAGGGAGAGGCTTTAACATTCCAGCTGGTCTCTGATGCTCTGCTTTAACTTGCTGGCATGTTAAACACTCGAATATGAAATTGGAGATATCTCGTTTCATCCTTGGCCACCAAAACAGATGTTGCAAATCTTTATACATCTTCGTTCCTCATGGGTGAATTGAATACGGTGTGTTATGGGCTTAATTCATAATATCTTTGTTAGGATCGATTTACCCTCTATATACTTGTTATTTTGACAATAATCGGTACTTCGGGGGTGTAACCAGATCGAATGATAAGACGCAGGATTCAGCAAGGCATTGAAGCAGTGTTGCGATAACCAAGCTGGTTCCAGCTGGTTGTTGAAACCAACTCGATGTAAAGCAAGCGTTACACATGCTGGTTCTCGCTGGATACTAAAACCAGCTTGACACTCGGCCGATTAGCTCAGTGTTCTTGAAAACTTGTGCATCGAGATACAGATTGAGTAATGAATATAAATCATGCGGAAATAACTCAAACTGCACTCTAAATTCAAAAGCTCGATTAAACAGTTTTATGCGCTCGAGTAATATGCAATGCGTGAATATGCAAGTACTAAAAACAATAAAGAAGATACGCTGATTTGTTTATGGAAGTTCGGAGCTCAATCTCCTACGTCTCCCCTTCTTCCGCAACGGGAAGGATCCACTAGAAGACTTTAATTACAACGACCCTTGCTGCAACCCACTCCTACGACCCACAGCCACAAGAACTCCTAGCCACACCATTGCACACCAGCCCGCAAGATGCGTGTGACTGACTCACTTCTTTACTGCCTCAGTGAGAAAGGCGACACTTCTTTTACGTCTCAGTGCGAAAGACAACACACACTTCTTTAACGTCTCAGTGCGAAAGAAAACTAGACTTGATTAATGTCTCTGTCCAAAGACTACAATGGAGAGTATTGAATCACATTCACTCTGATCTATCTCGCTCAACTCTCGAATGTGAGTGAATGTGTGTGTGTAAGATTTACAGTGTAAGCACAGTCTCTCAATAATTAAATATCTCACACCCTGGGAAGTGCTCCTAGTTCGAGCTGGTTTTTCATTGTATTTCCAGGTTCAATGTTGTGCGTTTCTTGATTTTCTGTTTGGACTTCGCACAACTATACTCTCTCTGTTTGAACATACTTATTCTATTCCATTGCGTGTGTATATAAAGCCTCTGTCTGGATTTATCCGTTGGACACAAAGTTGTAGCCGTTCTTAAAAGTCTTCTGACGCATATGTACTTTGTGTCCTTTGGCTTTTAATGCGTTGCAGGTTTTATGACTATGAGTTCTGTCCACATTTAATATTTGCAGCTATTGCTGACTTTGAGTACGAGAATTTTGTAATTGATGTGGACAGGACGAACAAATCAGTTTGAACTAGTATAATACGTCATTTGTGTTCAAACTGCTTTGTTCGTCTGAGCTGGTTGCTCCATTCTGCTCAGCTGGTTTCTCCCAGCCGGTCTGCTTCTCATCCAGCTGCTCTTGACCTCTGCTCTGCTTGTTGAGCTGGTTTGACTTTAACCAGCTCGCCTCTGTTCACCGTTCAGTTCTCCACAGAGCTGTTCTTGTTTAGCTGGTTGCTTCTTCAACACACTGTAATGCTACAGTGCTATGATCCAGCTTACACTGCACTTGATCTGCGCTTGATCCATTCTGCACTTCATCATTCTGCTCTTGAACTTCTGCTCTTCATTCTTCGCTTGATCTTCGTGCTTCTTTTGCATCAAGCTGGTGAACCAGCTTGATATTCCTTGCACTTCTAGAAGTAAACTCTGCCAGTCGAGCTTAGGCGTCCCCTCACTGTTCTAGTTTGGATATCTTCACGTCTACTCCAGTCTAGGCAAGCTGCGCATGCCAAGTAGAACTTTAGTACAATAGAAGCAGATTTTGTGTGAATCAAAACTTAGATTCTGATCTGTAAAACATATCCAACAATCTCCCCTTTTTGATTTATACAAAATCTGGATAAACATATGCACGTATGTTTATGCTCGAAAATATTTCTCCCCCTTTTTGTGGGAATCAAAAAGAGTTCGAAATCTTGTCTCCCCCTTAACAAAACCGCCTCAACAGATCTTGGGGTAAGTTTATTTTTGAAATAAAATCATTTATGCATGGGAAGACAGTTTTTCGAAAGCAGTATGAATGCATGAGATTTTTAAAAGTCTATGCCACTTAAAAACTCTCATTCATTAGGACCAGAGGAGCAATAGAAGATTCTTTTAGAGAATCTCTTCCATTTCTCCCTAAGGCTTAGCCTTGCTCCGCCTTAGAGATCTTGGCGTCCACAGACCTCGCGCAATCTGTCAGCTCGTCAGAAGAGATGTTGTCGCTCTTTCCTTTCGAGAAATCGCTCTATAAGTCAATAGACATTCCTCCCCCTATCCATATGTAATGAGTTTTGAAAAACTTAAAAATTTTGTAGCATGGACAGGCTTTCGAACAATCAGAGCAGACAGAATTTTAAAAACGATTAAAAACATTTTTCAAAAAAATACACTATTCAAAAACAACCTGCTCTGATACCACTTTTAGGATCGATTTACCCTCTATATACTTGTTATTTTGACAATAATCGATACTTCAAGGGTGTAACCAGACAAAATGATAAGACGTAGGATTCAGCAAGGCATTGAAGCCGTGTTGCGATAACCAAGCTGGTTCCAGCTGGTTGTTGAAGACAGCTCGATATAAAGCAAGCGCTACACATGCTGGTTCTCGCTGGATACTGAAACCAGCTCGACACTCGGTCGAACGATCTGGTTAACTTAACTTGAACTGCAATAGCTCAGTGTTCTTGAATACTTGTGCATCGAGATATAGATTGAGTAATGAATATAAATCATTCGGAAACAACTCAAACTGCACTCTAAATTTGAAAGCTCGATTAAACTGTTTTATGCGCTCGAGTAATATGCAATGCGTGAATATGCAAGTACTAAAAACAGTAAAGAAAGATACGCTGATTTGTTTATGAAAGTTCGGATCTCAATCTCCTACGTCTCCCCTTCTTCCGCAATGGGAAGGATGTAGGGGAACCGCGGCGGATCCGGATCGTGCCTCCCGGCGAGGCAGCGGAAGAACAAAAATTTGGCCGGGAGACGATCAATACAATTCAATAATCAACAGGCTATGACATTCATAGGGTGTTTAGATGACTACCTTGCTGGCAAATCGTGCCTGGCTCCGACCAGTTTCTCGAGGAAACCGGCACTTCACGGTAGATGGCGGTAGATTACGTCAATCAGGTCCATGACCGGATACGAGACTCCTTCATCAGCCTGCACTAGAAGTCATGACGAGATCGGCACGGACGGATTCTCCTCGTCAAGTTGTCCAGAACAAATTCCGGTGACTCGAAGCGGCGGCGGCGGCGGTGGCACTAGGCGGCGGCGGCTTGTTTAGAGAGGAGGGGGGCGGCGCCTTTTGCTAGGTTTAGGGTTAGGTTGTGTAGTATTTTTTTTGTAGAATAAAGCTTAAGTCAAATTAAATAGACTTAGTCATAGTCTTGGACCGGCCCAACGGGCCCGGGTCCAACGGATGAACATTCCGTTCATCCCTATCACCGTGACTTCATCGTAACTCCGATCGCCGATCAGATCGGACCGATCGACTCAGTTTCCAAAATTGAATACTATGATCTGAAAAACCATTTTTCAGAACCCCAGTGCAAAATGACCGTTTTGCACCTCAACAGCGGGAAATCACGATTTGACCCCTGTTGACTTTTAGGAAGTCGCACTCCCTAAAATCCTCTTCTCATGCTCAACACATTGAGCTGAGTATCCGTGCGGGAATCTCGAATCCAGTACTTGTGCGATCCTCAATGGTTCAGGGATATAGCTAGCCGTGGTCCCACAACCATTGTGGCTCTGGAATCACAATTCCGGACTTGCCCAACGGATCATGGTAAGAGCGTCTAGCAACATCGCCCCATGATCCCCTAGGTATCACTGATAGTGCCTGCAAGAACCAGTTGGTCGTGGTTAGCGTACAGTACGGTCCTTTCAATCCATATATCCCGATCAGATCAACGACCATTGGTAAATCGAGAGTCGCTAAAGATCCGACAGTTATGCGTACATCTTGGAGATCGAATAGTGACATCGCGAGTGTAACTAGGTAAACACATTTACCTAAAACACTTCTAGTACTCTGGCCAGATATTTATACACTATTATCCCCTCAGATAGCATAGGATATCCACGCATGTCTGCGAGCGGTGAATCCTCGACAACGATGCATCGACTCATACATGCATAGGGGTATCACCCAATCCCGCCGCCTGATGACCCCAAGTGAGTCGGCAAACGAGTCAAAGTGAGATGCCTATCATGTAGAGTCTCAATGATGTTTCGAGTCGTGAGGACTAATCAGTACAACCAAGACCTCAGACTTATCCACTCGACAAATGGTAACCACTTGGAAAGTCCGAACGAGGGTAGTTCGATAGATCACCTGGTCACTATCTATCTGCATGCTCAGAACATCACAATGTTCCCTACCAATGAAACATGGTACTTCGCATCGCAGATACTAGTCTCTAGCTCGGGCGGCCTTATCCTCATTTTGATGGTCCAATCGACTAGGAACATGTTCAGAATACACAGTGACTATTAGATGTGTTTCATGATAGCCGTCATACCCACTATCACATCTAACATACACTTTAGCGTATTCTAGGTCTTTACTCAACGTAATTTTTAATCATCATACAACACAATGAAAGTAAAGAATGCCATATAAATAAATGCGAATATCATATATAAATATTGTTTCATACAAGAGTCTATAAACCCACACGCCACAAGTTAGCTAGTTGGGCATCTACTCTAACAATCTCCCACTTGCCCTAAAGCCAACTACTCATCAGACGCAGTCCCATTGTTTCGCGATGTTTTTCAAACAACGGTCCAGGCAAGGGCTTCGTAAGTGGATCAGCAACGTTGTCCGCAGAGGCGACTCTCTCAACTACTATGTCACCTCTAGCCACAATATCCCGGATTATGTGGTATTTCCTCAGTATGTGTTTGGATCTTTGGTGAGACCTAGGCTCCTTTGCTTGCACAACGGCACCCGTGTTGTCGCAGTACACGGGACTGGACCAACTCCATTAGGAATGACGCCCAACTCTTGGACGAAATTCCTTATCCAAACGGCCTCCTTAGCAGCAGCTGATGCTGGAATGTACTCAGCCTCAGTGGTTGAATCCACGATGGTGTCTTGCTTGGAACTCTTCCAAGAGACAGCACCACCATTGAGCATGAATACAAATCCAGAGGTAGATTTCGAATCATCCACGTCACACTGGAAGCTAGAATCAGTGTAGCCTTCCAGTTTCAGTTCACCACCCCCATAGAACATGAACATATTCTTAGTCCTTCGTAAGTACTTAAGAAT
>KQ999038.1:31685-45146 GCA_001598015.1 Dorcoceras hygrometricum
GAACGAGGGTAGTTCGATAGATCACCAGGTCACTACCTATCTGCATGCTCTGAACATCACAATGTTCTCTACCAATGAAACATGGTACTTCGCATCGCAGATACTAGTCTCGAACTCGGGCGGCCTTATCCTCATTTTGACGGCCCAATCGACTAGGAACATGTTCAGAATACACAGTGACTATTAGATGTGTTTCATGATAGCCGTCATACCCACTATCACATCTAACATACACTTAAGTGCATTTTAGGTCTTTACTCAATGCAATTGTAAATCATCATACACACAATGAAAGTAAAGAATGCCATATAAATAAATGCGAATATCATATATAAAGATTGTTTCATACAAGAGTCTATAAACCCACACGCCACAAGTTGGCTAGTTGGGCATCTACTCTAACAAAGGATCCACTAGAAAACTTTGATTACAACGACCCTCGCTGCAACCCACTCCTACGACCCGCATTCGCAAGAACTCCAAGCCACACCACCGCACACCAGCCCACAAGCTGCATGTGACTAACTCACTTCTTTATTGCCTCAGTGAGAAAGGCGACACTTCTTTTACGTCTCAGTGCGAAAGACAACACACACTTCTTTAAAGTCTCAGTGCGAAAGACAACTAGACTTGTTTAATGTCTCTGTCCAAAGACTACAATGGAGAGTATTGAATCACATTCACTCTGATCTATCTCGCTCAACTCTCTAATGTGAGTGAATGTGTGTGTGTGAGATTTACAGTGTAAGCACAGTCTCTCAATAATTAAATCTCTCACACCCTGGGAAGTTCTCCTAGTTCGAGCTGGTTTTTCATTGTATTTCCAGGTTCAATGTTGTGCGTCTCTTGATTTTCTGTTTGGACTTCGCACAACTATACTCTCTCTGTTTGCGCATACTTCTTCTATTCCATTGCGCGTGTATATAAAGCCTCTTTTTGGATTTATCTATTGGACACAAAGTTGTAGCCGTTCTTAAAAGTCTTCTGACGCATATGTACTTTGTGTCCTTTGGCTTTTAATGCGTTGCAGGTTTTATGACTATGAGTTCTGTCCACATTTAATATTTGCAGCTATTGCTGACTTTGAGTACGAGAATTGTGTAATTGATGTGGACAGGACGAACAAATCAGTAGAACTAGTATAATACGTCATTTGTGTTCAAACTTCTTTGTTCGACTGAGCTGGTTGCTCCATTCTTCTCAGCTGGTTTCTCCCAGCTGGTCTGCTTCTCATCCAGCTGCTCTTGACCTATGCTCTGCTTGTTGAGCTGGTTTGACTTTAACCAGCTCGCCTCTGTTCACCGTTCAGTTCTCCACAGAGCTGTTCTTGTTGAGCTGGTTGCTTCTTCAACACACTGTAATGCTACAGTGCTTTGATCCAGCTTGCGTTGGCTTCACACTCAATCACTGCTCTTGTACACTGCACTTGATCTGCGCTTGAGCCGTTCTGCACTTCATCATTCTGCTCTTGAACTTCTGCTCTTCATTCTTCGCTTGATCTTTGTGCTGCTTTTGCATCAAGCTGGTGAACCAGCTTGATGTTCCCTGCACTTCTGGAAGTAAACTCTGCCAGTCGAGCTTAGGCGTCCCCTCACTGTTCCAGTTTGGATATCTTCACGTCTACTCCAGTCTAGGAAAGCTGCGCATGCCAAGTAGAACTCTAGTACAATAGAAGAAGATTTTGTGTGAATCAAAACTTAGATTCTGATCTGTAAAACATATCCAACAATCTCCCCCTTTTTGATTTACACAAAATCTGGATAAACATATGCATGTACGTTTATGCTCGAAAATATTTCTCCCCATTTTTGTGGGAATCAAAAAGAGTTCGAAATCTTGTCTCCCCCTTAACAAAACTCCGCCTCAATAGATCCTGGGGTAAGTTTATTTTTGAAATAAAATCATTATGCATGGGAAGACAGTTTGTCGAAAGCAGTATGAATGCATGAGATTTTGAAAAGTCTATGCCACTTAAAAACTCTCATTCATTAGGACCAGAGGAGCAATAGAAGATTCATTTTAGAGAATCTCTTCCATTTCTCCCTAAGGCTTAGCCTTGCTCCGCCTTAGATATCTTGGCATCCACAGACCTCGTGCAATCTGTCAGATCGTCAAAAGAGATGTTGTCGCTCTTTCCTTTCGAAAATCGCTCTATAAGTCAATAGAAATTCCTCCCCCTATCCATATGTAATGAGTTTTGAAAAACTTAAAAATTTTGTAGCACAGACAGGCTTTCGAACAATCAGAGCAGACATAATTTTAAAAACGTTTAAAAACATTTTTCAAAAAAATACACTATTCAAGAACAATCTGCTCTGATACCACCCTCTATATACTTGTTATTTTGACAATAATCGGTACTTCAAGGGTGTAACCAGACCGAATGATAATACGTAGGATTCCGCAAGGCATTGAAGCTGTGTTGCGATAACCAAGCTGGTTCCAGCTGGTTGTTGAAGCCAGCTCGATATAAAGCAAGCGCTACACATGCGGGTTCTCGCTGGATACTGAAACCAGCTCGACACTTGGTCGAACGATCTGGTTAACTTAACTTGAACTGCAATAGCTCAGTGTTCTTGAATACTTGTGCATCGAGATATAGATTGAGTAATGAATATAAATCATTCGAAAATAACTCAAACTGCACTCTAAATTTGAAAGCTCGATTAAACTGTTTTATGCGCTCGAGTAATATGCAATGCATGAATATGCAAGTACTAAAAACAGTAAAGAAAGATACGCTGATTTGTTTATGAAAGTTCGGAGCTCAATCTCCTACGTCTCCCCTTCTTCCGCAATGGGAATGATTCACTAGAAAACTTTGATTACAACGACCCTCGCTGCAACCCACTCCTACGACCCGCAATCGCAAGAACTCCTAGCCACACCACTGCACACCAGTCCACAAGCTGCATGTGACTGACTCACTTCTTTAATGCCTCAGTGAGAAAGGCGACACTTCTTTTACGTCTCAGTGCGAAAAACAACACACACTTCTTTAACGTCTCAGTGCGAAAGACAACTAGACTTGTTTAACGTCTCTGTACAAAGACTACAATGGAGAGTATTGAATCACATTCACTCTGATCTATCTCGCTCAACTCTCGAATGTGAGAGAACGTGTGTGTGTGAGACTTACAGTGTAAGCACAGTCTCTCAATAATTAAATCTCTCACACCCTGGGAAGTGCTCCTAGTTCGAGCTGGTTTTTCATTGTCTTCCCAGGTTCAATGTTGTGCGTTTCTTTATTTTCTATTTGGACTTCGCACAACTATACTCTCTCTGTTTGCGCATACTTCTTTTGTTCCATTGCGCCTGTATATAAATCCTCTGCCTGGATTTATCCGTTGGACACTGTAGCCGTTCTGAAAAGTCTTCTGACGCATATGTACTTTTTTTCCTTTGGCTTTTAATGCGTTGCAGGCTTTATGACTATGGGTTCTGTCCACATTTAATGTTTGCAGGTATTGCTGACTTTGAGTACGAGAATTGTGTACTTTGATGTGGACAGGACGAACAAATCAGTTTGAACTAGTATAATACGTCATTTGTGTTCAAACTGCTTTGTTCGTCTGAGCTGAATGCTCCATTCTACTCAGCTGGTTTCTCCTAGCTGGTATGCTTCTCATCCAACTTCTCTTGACCTATGATCTGCTTGCTGAGCTGGTTTGACTTTAACCAGCTCGCCTCTGTTCCCCGTTCAGTTCTCCACAGAGACTGGTCTTGTTGAGCTGGTTGCTTCTTCATCACACTGTACTGCTACAGTGCTTTGATCCAGCTTGCGTTGGCTTCGCACTCAATCACTGCTCTTTTACACTGCACTTTATCTGCGCTTGAGCCGTTCTGCACTTCATCATTCTGCTCTTGAACTTCTGATCTTCATTCTGTGCTTGATCTTCATGCTGCTTTTGCATCAAGCTGGTGAACCAGCTTGATGTTCCCTGCACTTTTGGAAGTAAACTCTGCTATACCAGCTTGGGCGTCCCCTCACTGTTCCAGCTAGATATCTTCGACCAGTCCAGCTTAGGCGTCCCCTCACTGTTCTAGTTTGGATATCTTCACGTCTACTCCAGTCTAGGCAAGATGCGCATGTCAAGTAGAACGTTAGTACAATAGAAGAAGATTTTGCGCAAATCATCTGTGCTCAGTAGCCACAACCTATTCTGGTATCTCACAATCCCCCCTTCTGTCGTATAAATTTTTCCTCCTCTATATTCATCCTGTTTCTTCCACTTCTGAAGTTGATCATCCCTTGCTTGACCATCTCTAATCCGATCTTTCAAAGTAGTTTGGATCATAAGAACTGATAGCTTAGCAGCATTCTCTTTTGTGACTATTCCCAGTTCAAATCTGTTGATCTCTCTCGCTAATGGAATCTGAACTGAGATCTGAGCTAATGCCACGTTTCTTCTGCTTAACGCATCTGTTACTACGTTGGCTTTTCCTGGGTGGTAGCTAATCACACAATCATAATCTTTACCAGTTCGAGATATCTTCTTTGTCTCATGTTAAGCTCTTTCTGGGTAAAGAAATACTTAAGGCTCTTATGGTCTGTGAAGATTTCGCATTTCTCTCCAAAAAGATAGTGTCTCCAAATCTTTAATGCGAAAACCATTGCTGCTAATTCTAAATCATGCGTAGGGTAATTCTTATCATGAATCTTCAGCTGTCTAGAAGCATAAGAAATCACCTTCTTGTCTTGCATCAAAACAGCTCCTAATCCTGTCTTTGACGCATCTGTAAAAATCACAAAATTTCCTTTCCCCGATGGTAACGTCAAACAGGGGCTTCTATTAATTCCAGCTTTAATTTCTCAAAACTGGACTGGCATTCTTGGGTCAAATCGTACTTAGCATTCTTCTTGGTCAATGACGTTTAAGGGACACCTATCTTAGAGAATCCCTCTATAAATCTTCGATAATAACCTGCTAGTCCTAAGAAACTACGAACCTCTGTTACCCTTTTAGGTACAGGCCATTCTCGAACAGCTTCTACCTTAGAAGGATCTACTTCTATCCCATTCTTCGAAATGATATGTCCAAGAAATACAACCTTTTCGATCCAAAATTTGCATTTACTAAACTTAGGAAACAATTTCTTAATTCTCAGAATCTGCAAAATTTCTCTAAGATGGTCTGCGTGCTCAAATTCGTTCTTAGAGTAAATGAGAATGTCGTCTATAAACACAATAACGAATCTGTCTAGAAAAGGTTGAAATACCCTATTCATCAAATCCATAAATACAGATGGCGCATTAGTTAACCCAAATGGCATCACTAAAAACTCATAATGGCCATATCTTGTTCTAAGGGCGGTCTTGTACGCGTCTGCGTCTTTAACTCGTAGTTGATGGTATCCAGATCTGAGGTCGATCTTCGAAAACACAGCAGCTCCTCGTAATTGATCGAATAAGTCATCTATCCTAGGAAGAGGATACTTATTTCTAACTTTTAACTTATTCAATTCTCTATAATCTATACACAGACGCATGCTTCCGTCTTTCTTCTTCACGAACAACACTAGAGCTCCCCACGGTGAAGTACTGGGTCTGATGAAACCTTTATCCAATAAATCTTGGATCTGTCCTTTTAACTCTTTCATCTCCTTAGGGGCAAGTCTGTAAGGAGGCTTGGAAACTGGAGCAGCTTCTGGTACTAAATCTGTGAGACCCAAAAGCTGATGAGATTAATTGAGTTAATTAATCGGGTTTTATTGAGATCATATTTTAGTCGATATGCTTGGAGAAGCTATCGGGCTTTGTTTTAGTCCTTAGAAAAATTCTGGAGAGTTGAGGAATTGAATTCAGCGATCAGAAGTTTGCGTGGGTCATTGCTGGATGCTAGTGTTCAGCAGTGGTGACGTGAGCAGTTGTCGCTGGATTGTTGGTTTTCAGTTTTGAGGAGAAAGCTGATATCGAGGGCATTCAGATGTCTCCTAGCGTGTCTTCAATAGCGGGTGTTAGTACGTCTTCGTTTGGATTAGTTGGAACGACAGCGTTTGGATTAGCGAATAAGACTCGATTGTGAGTTGCGTTAGCTTCAGCTGTGTGAGAGATTTGATGTTGCGATGCTATCAGATGTGGTTAGTTGTTCAGCAGTGAGTAGCGGTGAAACGAACCAAACTCTAGAATTTTTTTGTTTAAACATTTGCGGAAGCATAAACTTTAAATATGGCTCGTTCCCTTCTAAAACAATTTCTAAATCATTTCCTCAGAAATATTGTACGCATGAATAAATGAATATTTAAAAACGTTAAAACATCCAACATAATAAAATCCTCGAGTAAAAGAATACTGAAAACCAACATGTTTAAAAACCAGTATCTAAAACTGTAACATGACAGGACAGAATCATAAAGGCGGTCACGGGGTACTGCTGCAACCGGCGCTCAGAGGTAATCACCGCCAGTTGGAATGAACTCATCAACAGGATCATCACCTGCATCATTTAAACCTAGTGAGCCTAGAGGCTCAGCATGCTCTATCGTAATGCATAACAAAGTACATACTAATAAAATCGCATGCAAGCACCTACTGTAATTAAAATAGCGTAAAAGCGTGAATGCATGCATGATCTTAAAACATTCCATCCTGTAATCATAACATAACATATCATATATCATATAAGGCATGGCATATCGTATCCTGAAAAGAAGGCGTATGAGTCATATCCGTGAATGTGAGCAACGTGTGACTGATCAATCGTAATAACCAACGTACGTTGCGGTGTGGTTCACCCGACCTTACCTCGGGATCCCTATATGTCACACCTCCTGAAAAATGCCACTTCACCCGATGTTACTCGAAGATCCATAGGCCCTGAAATCCTGAAAACAGGGGATCCCCGGGCCCGGCTACCCGGTTAACTCCCATCGTAGACTTTGCCACATCACTTCAATTCCTCGGGTTTTTACATAAAAATAATATGCCTGATCGTTTCATAAAATCTTATGATACATGAATTTTCTTAAAATCATGTAATTTAAAAGCTTAGCCCATTAATGTATAATTAATCATTTCCTTTAAAACATTTTCATACATAGCATACTACATATATGATTAACTATACCTTTACGGGCTTCTACATTTTTTCTACTTCGGTCAGGGATTGATCCCGGGGCCTGGCTCGATACAACTAGACCAAACGTCGCTCCAAACTCGGCCGATGAAACGAATGTTCACCGCTTTTCCCATTTTACTTGATTTTAATTAAATAATGACTTATAAAAATCAAGGCTAATCATACATAGCATACTACATATATGATTAACTATACCTTTACGGGCTTCTACAGTTTTTTTCACTTCGGTCAGGGATTGATCCCGGGGCCTGGCTCGATACAACTAGACCAAACGTCGCTCCAAACTCGGCCGATGAAACGAATGTTCACCGCTTTTCCCATTTTACTTGATTTTAATTAAATAATGACTTATAAAAATCAAGGCTAATTTTGACCAATTAAAATTAATTTTGACTTCTAAAAATCATTTTGGGACTTATAAAAATCAATTTTCACCTTTAAAAGAAATTTAAATCAATTTTGACCTCAAAAGCCGATTTTGACCAAAATACCGATTTTGACCAAATTAAATTTCAAAAAATCGATTTTGACTCCAATTAAAATCCTAAAGCCCTAATTTTGACTAAAAACATAAAATTAGACATAACTTAAATTATTTAAAAAAAGTTTGACTTAATTTTGACTTCTGGCTAATTTCCTTAAATTGGACCTTTGACACATTAATTAAAATTACAGGTCCCTAAATAAAATAACTTGGACCGATTTTAAAACATTTGACTCGAGACTCGAAGAGCCGATCCGGTCCAACCAAACCAGCCGGTTCAATTGAACCGAACCCATCCAAAAGTAAACCCTAAACCGGACACACACACGCACACACCAGCGGTGCAAGCGAGCAGCGTCCAGTCTTCACAATCGTTCTGCCTGGTCCGGCCACCACTGCCGGAGCCCTTCTGTCTGGACCACCCCCAGATCCATATGGTTCCAACAAGACCAACCTTGGCTCAAACCGTTGGCTAACCAGGGAGAACTGGTCGCTGAAAGTGGACGCTCCAGCCATGCTGCGCCGTCGCGACCACCTGCCGGTATTCGCATTTGTTCTCCCTTATCTGGCCACCAATGCCAGAGCCCTTCCGTCTGGACCATGCCTAGGTCTAGAGGGTTCTAATGAGACCAACCATGGTCCAAACCATGGGCTAACCATGGAGAACTGATCGAGGGAAGTGGGCGCATAAGCCACGCAGCGCGATGCGTCACCTCGACCTCTATGGCTTTCCCTGGTTCACCCGACCACTTAGCCACCTTCCTACCTCGATATAGACCACCATGAGTCTCCTAGAAACCCCTAGAACCGAGCCAATACCCCTGGAAATCGCCCTGCCCGAAGTCTTAAAAGAAGGAAGCGAAACATGTCAAGAAATGTGAAGTGCATGCATGAGATATGATCATAGATGTATAGATCTGAAATATTCACCACGAATTCATGCATAATTTTCCTAAAAACAGATTATTATGATTTAAATGGCGAGAAAATGGATTGATATCACATGCCTGGGTTGAAGAAAACGTTGATCTGCGAGGTACGGACGTTGTAGACGCGAGATCGGGGCGCAACCGGCCTTGGATCACCAAGCTCCTTCATTGGCTGATTGGTTTCGAAATTTGTGTGCTTGTGAGGGAGAGGGACGGCTGGTGTGTGTGTAGAGGAGGCTAGGTTATGTTTAACTAGTGTTTAAGAAATAATTAAAGTGCCCATTATGACCCCTACTAATTTAAATTTAGAAAATACAAGCTTGCCCCTCTAATAAATTAAAAAGGTGTTTAAAACATAGAGTTGGGCTTTAAATGGATGCATAATTTCGAAATCTAGGCCTCCTCAAAATTTAAAATTCCTTAAAACTCAATATACCAGCCCGTATAGGCGAAAAACGGGTTCCCCTCCAAAATAATTATAAAAATACAAATTTTCAGAAATTGTTGCTTAAAATAAAATAAATCCGTTCTAAAAATTCTCATAACTTAAAATCTCAATTTATTTTCATTCCGGTCCACCCTAATCTCGTCCACGCGTCCGTAGCTCAAGCAGGCTGAAAAATAACACATGCATACCACGCAACATAAAATCATAAATAAATCAAATAAAATGGCATATAATCATCTAAAAATATTTTCCCCTAGTCATGCATTCATTTCAACGTAGTCAGGAAATTCTAGGCGTTACAAGCGGGTGACGTGTTCAGCTGCGACAGTAACTCTCTGCGACGTTGTTTGGTTTAAGTGATCGCTGTTTTGGCGTAGAGTGAGATCTGTGGTGAGATATGTTTGCGAGCAGGAATATCAGCTGTGTTAGCTTAAGTTGTCGGTGGATCTGTTCCTAGTTCCTGTCAGCAGTGAGATTTAAATAGAGAGCTTAGCCTTAGTTCTCTATTATTGTTCCCGACACTTAGTATATTTCCCGATTGTAGATCTCTGTCACGATACCCTAGCTACTGTCACCGAACCTTATCTCCTTCGATTGTCGATGGTAGACTGCTCCGAATTGGAGTAATAGTGGTAGCGTTGGACTCCTCTTACTAGGACGCTTCGTTTGACGTTGCTCTTGAACGTTTGCTTGAAGCTGGTGAGGTGTGCGAAGACATATCCCTTTTGTAGTCTATTAGCATAAGCGTCGGATTTCGCTCCTAGCGTGTTGGGGTAAGTGTTCAGATTCTACCTTGTGTTATTTAGAGCTCTCTGTTGAGTTAGAGGGGTAGAATAGCGCTGGTCGAGTTCGTAGCTCCCAGTTGTTGCTTTTTTGTGTTACGGTTCTTGAGCAGTTGCTTGTGTTTGGCTTAGCAGGTGACAGATCTGTGTTGCTTCGGACCTTTGTTGCACTGCATACACGCATCTGTTCCATGTTGTTTCAGATCTCTTGTAGCTGTGCCTTATGCTTGCTGATTGAGCATGCCAGGGTGCTAATAGAGGCGAGCGGGTAACTCCCGTACCTCATCTCCTTCCTGGGTCTGTTAGCCACCGTGAGCGGAGTGGGTAGCTCCCACATCTCATGTGTTGGGAAACAGCGGGTTGAGCGTTGTTTATGCACCTGGTACCGTGTGCTGAGACGAGTGGTTAGCTCCCATATACTCACACACATTGTGGCCACTGTCTTCTGTTCAGATTCCAGTTGTTGAGCTGTCCTTGGAATCCTTTGGCTCCCTGTGTTCGGTTGTAGCCTTGATCTCATGCATAGCATTTGTATTTTATCTGTTGCTGTCTAACTGCTGTTTTCAGTTGCTCTCCATACTGGGGTTTAACCCCATGTCCCCCTGGGGCTGGTATTGTTTTCCTGTATGTGTTTTCAGATTACCATGGTTTCTCTGCTGGTCGTGGAGTAGACCCAGCTGGAGGTGACCCAGGAGGTTGTTAGAGTGTCCCAGTTAGCGTATAGCATATTTTGTATCAGTACTATTAGCCGGGGGTTGTCCTGTGCTTTGTAGTAGATGTTGTTTGGTACTTTATATGTGTTTCAATGTTGTACTGTTGTACTGAATTATGTTGTTAAATTGGGATACTTTACGTATTGTTGTATTTTCAATTATATGTTTTAATCGTCAGGCCAAAGCGAAAATTTTAAGCCACTTTTGTTTGCTTCCGCTATTGTTTTGAGTGGTTTGACTCTGTGTTGTGCACGAGGCCTGAAATTTTTGATATCAGAGCTTAAGCTGGGATAAGCTCGATTTCTTTGATCACACTTGAGTCTAGGCACAGTGTTGCATGTTGCATGTGCATGACTATGTGATTCACTTGTTCTGTGCTTTATTTTCTTGATGTGTGATCTTACCCTCTTAGTATCTTCGTAGATGCCGTCTAGACGTAGGGGTAGAGGTAAAGGTCAGTTTCAATAGGAATCTGAGGGTCAGAACGAAGAGGAAGTGCAGCGTAGTAATCCTCGTCGTGGACGCGATAGACAGATTGACGTGGAGGTAGATGAGCTGGCAGCCCGTGTAGACGATATGGAACTGGTGATGGCGAGGTTTTAGCGGATGAATCCTCAGACGTTCAATGGCGATGAACCTAGTTCCGATGCTGAGTCTTGGTTGCAGCATATTATCGGGTTGTTCGATCGTGTCACGTATGACGATGAGCATAGGCTGAGTTTAGCTACGTTTCAATTGAGGAGAAGTGCCGAGCGTTGGTGGAGAGGTGCTTCTAGGACTCTCGAGGAGACAGGCGTGGGGATTTCATGGAATAGCTTTTGTACTGCCTTTCGTCAGGTTTTTGTTGATTACCTTGCTGGCAACTCGTGCCTGGCTCCAATCGGAATTACAAGAACGCCGGCTCTTCACAGTAGGCGGCGGTAGATTCGTCAATCAGGTCCACGACCGGAAACGATCTCCTCCGATCAGCCTGCACTAGAAGACTGATGGATTTTATCACCAACGGATTCTCCTCGAAAAGTTGGCCGGAAAAAATTCCGGCGAGGGGGGGCGGCGGCGCAAGGCGGCGATATTAGAGAGGAGGGGGCGGCGGCTTTTGAGAGCTAGGGTTAGGGTTGCATTAGTTGTAATGTTATGAGTATGAAGCCCTAGTCTACCTTAAGTAGATTAGTGATGGACTTGGACCGGCCCAACGGGCCTGGGTCCAACGAATGAACATTCGGTTCATCCCTATCACCGTGACTTCATCGTAACTCCGATCGCCGAACAGATCAAACCGATCGAATCAGTTTCCAAAACTGAATACTATGATATGAAAAACCATTTTTCAGAACCCCAGTGCAAAATGACCGTTTTGCCCCTCAACAGCGGGAAATCACGATTTGACCCCTGTTGACTTTTAGGAAGTCGCACTCCCCAAAATCCTCTTCCCATGCTCAACACATTGAGCTCAGTATCCGTGCGGGAATCTCGAATCCAGTACTTGTGTGACCCTCAATGGTTCAGGGATACAACTAGCCGTGGGCCCACAACCATTGCGGCTCCGGAATCACAATTCCGGACTTGCCCATCGGATCATGGTAAGAGCGTCTAGAAACATCGCACCATGATCCCCTAGGTATCACTGATTGTGCCTGCAAGAACCAGTTGGTCGTGGTTAGCGTACAGTACGGTCCTTTCAATCCATATATCCCGATCAGATCAACGACCATTGGTAAATCGAGAGTCGCTATAGATCCGATAGCTATGCGTACATCTTGGAGATCGAATAGTGACATCGCGAGTGTAACTAGGTAAACCCATTTACCTAAAACACTTCTAGTACTCTGGCCAGAGATTTATACACTATTATCCCCTCAGATAGCATAGGATATCCACGCATGTCTGCGAGCGGTGAATCCTCGACAACGATGCATCAACTCCTACATGCATCGGGGCCTCACCCAATCCCGCCGCCTAACGACCCCAAGTGAGTCGGCAAACGGGTCAAAGTGAGGCGCCTATCATGTAGAGCCTCAATGTCATTTCGAGTCGTGAGGACTAATCAGTACAACCAAGACCTCGGACTTATCCACTCGACAAATGGTAACCACTTGAAAAGTCCGAACGAGGGTAGTTCGATAGATCACCAGGTCACTATCTATCTGCATGCTCAGAACATCACAATGTTCCCTACCAATGAAACATGGTACTTCGCATCGCAGATACTAGTCTCAAGCTCAGGCGTCCTTACCCTCATTTTGACTTCCCAATCGACCAGAAACTGATTCAGAATACACAGTGACTATTAGATGTGTTTCATGATAGCCGTCATACCCACTATCACATCTAACATACACTATAGTGCATTCTAGGTCTTTACTCAACGCAATTGTTAATCATCATACAACACAATGAAAGTAAAGAATGCCATAAATAAATGCGAATATCATATATAAAGATTGTCATATAAAAGAGTCTATAAACCCACACGCCACAAGTTGGCTAGTTGGGCATCTACTCTAACAATCTCCCACTTGCCCTAAAGCCAACTACTCATCAGACGTAGTCCCATTGTTTCGCGATGTTTTTCAAACAAGGGTCCTGGTAAGGGCTGTAGGGGAACAACGGTGTAGGATCCAGATCCGCCACGGTTCCCCAACAGTGATATCAGAGCTATGGCTCGGATCCTTCAATACAGTAGTGCCATATTGAATCAGATCTCGGTTTTTAAAATCGAAACAACAAAAAAATTTTTTAAAATGACAGGCCGGCCGCCGCCTCATGCGACGGCCCATCGCGCGCGCAACAGCGCGCGCGACTCCATGCGCGCTGGCCGCGCATGGTGGCCGGCCATGGCCAGCGGCTGCACGCAATCGTTGCGCGCTGGTGCACAACCAGTGCGCCCTGATGGGCGCACGCTCGCGGCGGGAGGCTCCGCTGTTGGCGCGGCCAGATGCGGCCAGCCTCGCGCAAGCGTTGCACGGAGGCGCGCGGCCGATGCCGCACTTGATTCGGCGTGGCGGGGGGCGGGCGGCGACGCGGCC
>KQ999038.1:56875-70138 GCA_001598015.1 Dorcoceras hygrometricum
ATCTTGGAGATCGAATAGTGACATCGCGAGTGTAACTAGGTAAACCCATTTACCTAAACACTTCTAGTACTCTGGCCAGAGATTTATACACTATTATCCCCTCAGATAGCATAGGATATCCACGCATGTCTGCGAGCGGTGAATCCTCGACAATGATGCATCGACTCCTACATGCATCGGGGCCTCACCCAATTCCGCCGCCTAACGACCCCAAGTGAGTCGGCAAACGGGTCAAAGTGAGGCGCCTATCATGTAGAGCCTCAATGTCGTTTCGAGTCGTGAGGACTAATCAGTACAACCAAGACCTCGGACTTATCCACTCAACAAATGGTAACCACTTGGAAAGTCCGAACGAGGGTAGTTCGATAGATCACCAGGTCACTATCTATCTGCATGCTCAGAACATCACAATGTTCCCTACCAATGAAACATGGTACTTCTCATCGCAGATACTAGTCTCAAGCTCATGCGACCTTATCCTCATTTTGACGGCCCAATCGACCAGGAACTGATTCAGAATACACAGTGACTATTAGATGTGTTTCATGATAGCCGTCATACCCACTATCACATCTAACATACACTATAGTGCATTCTAGGTCTTTACTCAACGCAATTGTTAAACATCATACAACACAATGAAAGTAAAGAATGCCATAAATAAATGCGAATATCATATATAAAGATTGTCATATACAAGAGTCTATAAACCCTCACGCCACAAGTTGGCTAGTTGGGCATCTACTCTAACAGAGAGGTGCTTCTAGGACTCTCGAGGAGACAGGCGTGGGGATTTCGTGGAGTAGTTTTTGTACTGCCTTTCGTCAGGAGTACGTTCCGGAATCTTTTGTGAACGCTAGGGAGCGAGAGTTCGATAACCTGGTTCAGGGTTCTATGTCCGTGAGAGAGTATGCCCGGAGATTCTCTTATCTTCTTGCCTATGTTCCGCACGTTGCTGGCCTAGAGAAGACGAAGAGAAACAAGTTCATGGAGGGGCTCAATGAAGAGCTGAATTCTTTTGTGTTGGTGGGTTCACCGACGAGCTATGCAGAAGCGGTGGACATGGCTATAGACATTGAGGAAGGACTGCAGAACCGTCGGTCACGTGTTAGGCCGCAAGGAGTGCAAGGTAGTCGTCTCGTGGTTCAGGGGGTGCAACCTTCCCAGTCAGTGCAGTCGTCTCAGCCACCCAAGCAACAGGTAGCCCAGCAACCCGGACATCAAAGGTTTAGGCCTCGTGGTTGTCAATTTAAGAAGAAGTCTGGTTCTAGTTCTTCTGGCACGGGGAGTTCGAGCAGTGGTAGTAGCTCCTGGGTTGAGTATTGTGGCCAGTGTGGTGGAAAGCACCTGACAGCACAGTGTGTTGGTGTGCAGGGTTCGTGTAATGTTTGTGGTCAGTACGGACACTTTGCTAGGGTGTGTCCTTTTTCTGGATCGCAGCATACCGCAGCTCCACCGCAGGGTCGAGGTGGATCTTCTAGAGGTCGTTCTGCTTTTCCTGTTCAGCAGCAGAGGTTAGGGGAGTCTCAATTTAGGCCGTTTCAGCAGCCTGGTCCTTCGCGGTTTGGACAGTATTCCCATCCTCAGTTTTCTGGACCTCAGTTTGCCCAAGTGAATGCCATGACTAGGGAGCAAGCGGAGGGCACGCCAGGCGGAGGGATTATCGCAGGTACTTGTATTTGTTTTTTATTTTCCTGCACGTGTGTTGTTTGATATAGGAGCATCACATTCTTTCATTTCTGATGCATTTGTGGCTGAGCATGGTTTGCATACCATTTTTTTATGTAATGTTGTGTCTGTTGCGACTCCTGTCGGCGTGAGCCTATACTCCCAAGAGATCTTGTTGAATGGCGTTATTAGGTTTGGTTAGAACGTGTTGTTAGCCAACCTGATTAGGCTAGTGATGTGGTACTTTGATTGCATAGTGGGGAATGGACGTGTTGTCTAGTTATTGGGCCACTGTGGATTTTTTCCATGACGTTGTGCGTTTTAGGCCCCAGTCTGGCGAGAAATGGAATTTCTATGGTCACGATTCCCAGTCTAAGATTCCTTTAGTCTATGCGATGGATATGTTTAACTTGTTGTCGTTGGAGAACGCTGGATTTATGATCTATGCTTTGGATGCGTTTTATTCTTCACGCATAGAGCTTAGTGATGTTCCCGTTGTTCGCAATTTCCCAGATGTGTTTTCGGAGGAGATTCCTAGTCTTCTTCCGAAGAGGGAGATAGAATTCAGCATGGAGTTGGTACCTGGTACAGCTCCTATATCTCGAGCTCCGTATCGTTTAGCGCCTGCTGAGTTGAGATAGCTTAAGGTTCAGCTTCGTGATTTGCTGGAGAAAGGATTCATTAGGCCTAGCATGTCCCCGTGGGGAGCGCCTATCTTGTTTGTTAATAAGAAAGACGGGTCGATGAGGATGTGTATCGACTTTAGGCAGTTGAACAAGGCGACAGTGAAGAATAAGTACCATTTGCCTAGGATCGATGGCATGTTTGATCAGCTTCAGGGTTCGGCAGTGTTTTCAAAGATCGATCTGTGTTTCGGGTATCATCAGTTGCACATTCGAGAGCAGGATGTTGAGAAGACTGCGTTTTGTACAAGGTATGGGCATTACGAGTTTCTAGTTATGCCTTTCGGTTTGACGAATGCTCCCGTAGTTTTCATGGATCTGATGAATAGAATCTTTAGAGAGTTCATCAATCAGTTTGTGATTGTGTTTATAGAAAACATTTTGGTGTACTCTAAGACTCCGATGTAGCATAAAGAGCATTTGAAGTTGGTTCTTCAGAAGCTTCGAGACTCGCAGCTGTATGCTAAGTTCTCCAAGTGCGAGTTTTGGTTAGACCAAGTTTTGTTTCTGGGTCATGTAATTTCTATCGATGACATTTCTGTGGATCACAGTAAGGTTGAGGCAGTGATTAACTAGGAGCGTCCCAAGAATGTTGCTGAGATTCGTAGTTTCTTGGGTTTGGCTGGCTATTCTCGGTGGTTTATAGAGGGATTCTCTAGTATAGCTAAGCCAATGACGCAGTTGACTCAGAAAGACAAGAGGTTTGTGTGGACTGAGCAATGCGAAAATAGTTTTCTGTTGCTCAAGGAGAAGCTAACTACTGCGCCTGTGTTAGCTCTGTCGTGTGGTTCAGGAGGTTTTGTTGTTTGTGCAGATGCTTCCTTGAATGGATCAGGTTGTGTGTTGATGCAGAATGATCGAGTCATTACGTATACCTCTCGTCAGTTGAAACCGCATGAGACTCGTTACCCAGTTCACGATTTGGAGTTAGCAGCAGTGTTTTTTGCTTTGAAGATTTGGCGTCACTACCTGTATGGTGAGCAGTTTGTGGTGTACTCCGACCACAAGAGTCTTCAGTATTTGTTTTCTCAGTCAGATTTGAACATGAGACAGCGTAGATGGATGGAGCTGCTGAAGGATTTTGATTGTGAGATCAAGTATCAGCCTGGGAAAGTGAATGTAGTTGCTTATGCGTTGATCAGGAAGGCTCAAGTGGCGATGCTGGCTTCGATGCAGATTTCGAAGGTCCGTGAGCATCTAAGCACTACTGGTTGGTGATATTACCCAGCTGAGGATTATGTTGTGGTGTCTTCTTTTCAAGTTGAGCCACAGATTGTTGCTAGCATTAGAGCAGCTCAGAGGACTGACCCATCTATCCATGATTTGAAGCTGAAAGTTTGAGAGCTGGACAGTTGGAAGACTATTCTGTCTCTTCTGATGGTTGCTTGAGGTTTCGTGGCAGGCTGGTTGTGCCAAATCTGGTTGATATTAAGGAAGAGATCTTGCAAGAAGCGCATTGCAGTAGATACAGTGTCCATCCTGGTGCAAGGAAGATGTATCATGCCTTGAAGCAGCATTACTGGTGGGCAGGTTTGAAGAGTGATGTTGCTGATTTTGTAGCCCGTTATCTGAATTGTCAGCAAGTCAAGGCAGAGAGGATGAGACCTGGTGGTTTTTTGCAAAGATTAGAGGTGCCCCAATGGAATTGGGAGCACATAGCTATGGATTTTGTCACGCATTTACCTCGTTCCAGCAGAGGTTGTGATGCGGTTTGGGTTGTTGTAGACAGATTGTCGAAGTCTGCGCACTTCATTCCCTACAACATGACTTATTCTTTGAAGAAGATGGCGAAGCTGTACATAGATTTCGTGGTGCGTTTGCATGGTGTGCCAATTTTGATTGTTTCAGATCGTGATCCAAGGTTTACTTCCAGGTTTTGGAAGAGTTTGCAAATAGTTTTGGAGATTAGATTGGCTATGAGTACAGCGTATCACCCCCAGACAGATGGCCAATCAGAGAGGAGTATCCAGATTTTGGAGGATATGTTGAGAGCTATTGTGATGGACTTTAGTGGTAGCTGGCAAGACTCGTTGTCTTTGGTGGAGTTTTCCTACAATAACAGCTATCAGGTCATGATTGGAATGGCACCATTTGAGGCTTTGTATGGTAGGAAGTGTAGATCGCCTATATGTTGGGAAGAAGTGGGGGAGAAGCAGCTGTCTTCTCCAGAGTTTGTGCAGCAGATGAGAGATCAAGTGGATTTGATTCGCCAGAGAATGAAAGCTGCACAAGATCGTCAAGCTAGTTATGCGAATAAAAGGCGTAGGCCTTTAGAATTTTAGGTTAGTGATCTAGTTTTCCTTAAGGTTTCTCCTTTCCGCAGTGTTATGAGATTTGGTCTCAAGGGAAAGTTAGCTCCTCTTTATGTTGGTCCCTATGAGATAGCTGAGAGGATTGGCCCTTTGGCATAGCATTTGCTGTTGCCACCAGATTTGTCTTCCTTACATGATGTGTTTCATGTTTCGATGTTGAGGAAATATGAGCCAGATCCCTCGCATGTGTTGAGGACTGATGAGGTTGAGGTAGATCAGACTTTAAGCTACGTTGAGTATCCCTTGCAGATCTTGGATAGAAAATAGAAACAGCTGAGGAATAAGACCATTCCCTTGGTGATGGTTCAGTCGAGCAACATGGTAGAGAGGAAGCTACTTGGGAACTGGAAGAGAAGATGCAGCGTGAGTGGCCGCATCTGTTTGAGTAAGCGTTGCCTTAGATTCTAGTGGCTAGTTTGTTCCTTGTTTTTCCCAGTGGTTGGTTGCTGGTTGTTTCCCCAGTTATCTTGAACTCTTGTTCTGAGTTGATTGATTTCGAGGACGAAATCCTATTTTAGTGGGGGAGAGATGTGAGACCCAAAAGCTGATGAGATTAATTTAGTTAATTAATCGGGTTTTATTGAGATCAGCTTTTAGTCGATATGCTTGGAGAAGCTATCGGGCTTTGTTTTAGTCCTTAGAACAATTCTGGAGAGTTGAGGAATTGAATTCAGCGATCAGAAGTTAGCGTGGGTCATCGCTGGATGCTAGTGTTCAGCAGTGGTGATGTGAGCAGTTGTCGCTGGATTGTTGGTTTTCAGTTTTGAGGAGAAAGCTGATATCGAGGGCATTCAGATGTCTCCTAGCGTGTCTTCAGTAGCGGGTGTTAGTACGTCGTCGTTTGGATTAGTTGGAACGACAGCGTTTGGATTAGCGAAGAAGACTCAGCTGTGAGTTGGTTAGCTTCAGCTGTGTGAGAGATCTGATGTTGCGATGCTATCAGATGTGGTTAGTTGTTCAGCAGTGAGTAGCGGGTGACGTGTTCAGCTGCGACAGTAACTCTCTACGACGTCGTTTGGTTTAAGTGATCGCTGTTTTGGCGTAGATTGAGATCTGTTGTGAGATCTGGTTGCGAGCGGGAATATCAGCTGTGTTAGCTTAAGTTGTCGGTGGATCTGTTCCTAGTTTCTGTTAGCAGTGAGATTTAAATAGAGAGCTTAGCCTTAGTTCTCTATTATTGTTCCCGACACTTAGTATATTTCCCGATTGTAGATCTCTGTCGCGATACCCTAGCTACTGTTCACTGAACCTTATATCCTTCGATTGCCGATGGTAGACTGCTCCGAATTGGAGTAAGAGTGGTAGCGTTGGACTCCTCTTACTAGGACGCTTCGTTTGACGTTGCTCTTGAACGTTTGCTTGAAGCTGGTTAGGTGTGCGAAGACATCTCCCTTCTGTAGTCTATTAGCATAAGCGTCGGAATTCGCTCCTAACTTGTTGGGGTAAGTGTTCAGATTCTAACTTGTGCTATTTAGAGCTCTCTGTTGAGTTAGAGGGGTAGAATAGCGCTGGTCGAGTTCGTAGCTCCCAGTTGTTGCTTTTCTATGTTACGGTTCTTGAGCAGTTGCTTGTGTTTGGCTTAGCAGGTGACAGATCTGTGTTTATCGGACCTTGTTTGTGGTAATTGTAGCTCATAAGACTTGAGGTACGGATGTGAGCTTGTTACAGCGTTGAGATTTGGCATGGATATGTGCTTGTGCTTGCTGTTTTGTGATGCTGTGTATTTGTCTTGTTATCTGTTGCATTGTGTTGCATTGCATACACGCATCTGTTCCATGTTATTTCAGATCTCTTGTAGTTGTGCCTTATGCTTGCTGATTGAGCGTGCCAGGGTGCTGTTAGAGGCGAGCGGGTAACTCCCATACCTCATCTCCTTGCTGGGTCTGTTAGCCACCGTGAGCGGAGTGGGTAGCTCCCACATCTCATGTGTTGGGCAACAGCGGGTTGAACGTTGTTTATGCACCCGGTACCGTGTGCTGAGACGAGTGGTTAGCTCCCATATACTCACACACATTGTGGCCACTGTCTTCTGTTCAGATTCCAGTTGTTGAGCTGTCCTTGGAATTGGCTCCCTGTGTTCGGTTGTAGCCTTGATCTCATGCATAGCATTTGCATTTTATCTGTTGCTGTCTAACTGCTGTTTGCAGTTGCTCTCCGTACTGGGGTTTAACCCCATGTCCCTCTGGGGCTGGTATTGTTTTCCTATATGTGTTTTCAGATTACCATGGTTTCTCTGCTGGTCGTGGAGTAGACCCAGCTGGAGGTGACCCAGGAGGTGGTTAGAGTGTCTCAGTTAGCGTATAGCATATTTTGTATGAGTACTATTAGCCGGGGGTTGTCATGTGCTTTGTAGTAGATGTTGTTTGGTACTTGATATGTGTTTCAATGCTGTATTGTTGTACTGAATTATGTTGTTAAATTGGGATACTTTACGTATTTTTGTATTTTAAATTATATGTTTTAATCGTCAGGCCAAAGCGAAAATTTTAAGCCACTTTTGTTTGCTTCCGCTATTGTTTTGAGTGGTTTGACTCTGTGTTGTGCACGAGGCCTGACAAAATCTATAGTAAATTCTAACTCACGATCTCGGGGCAGACCTGAGATATCTTCTGGAAAGACGTCTGGAAATTCGTTCACTACTTCTACGTCCTCCAAATCGATTTTCTTATCTTGTTCTATCGATGAAGCACTCACTAAAAATCGACATCCGTTTCTTAAACACCGCTGGGCTTTCAGGGCTGATATTATCTTAGGAGTACAATCAAATCTGTCAGCTCTGAACAAGAATGAAATCCCACTGGGTATTTTAATCTTTACCGTTCTCTGCTTAAAATCTATAACGGTTCCATACTTAGTTAACCAATCTATTCCCAAGATTAAATCAAATCAAGCATCGGCAATACCATCAAATCTGCATAGACAATATTCCCCTGTAATTTAAGTTCTATGTTTCGAATAATGTGATTGGTTACTATACTTTCTCCCGAAGGAATCTGGACATTATATCCTACTTCAACTACTTCTGGTTTAACTGATAAATTCTTAGAAAATCTTTCTGATACAAAGGAATGGGTTGCACCAGAATCTAACAATGCTAACGTATACATACTAGAAACAACGATCTTACCAGTCACAACCGTCGTATCTGTCATAGCTTGTTCTGTTGTCATCACATATGCTCTGCTGGTGATGAGTTACTTATTCTGGGAGCAATACTTGGATATGTGGCCTGGCTTGCCACAAGTATAATACACATTCTGTCCGAAACGACATTGATCCGTGTGATTCTTCTTGCAGGTTGGACATGGCGGCCTATTCCCAGATTTGGGAACAGCAGAAATGGGTTGTGACGCCCAGAAATCCGAGGTAGCCACATAGACCGATAAAATGATTAATTGGTTGATAAAATTGATTTTTACATCGTACTTATTAAATTTTATTATATATATATATATATTGACGTTGATGTTTCTTCAGCTAGAATTCAGAATTTTGATTTGATTGGAGGTTTCCGAAGGAAGACGCCCGAGAATGGTAACGGCTACTATGAAAATTTATTTAATTAGATTTTTGTGAGGGAAAAATATTAATGGTAATTCATAAAATTCTGTGGTAGATTTAAGTCCAATTATTTCACTTGTTTTTCTCCGTCTAAATTTAAAGAACGCTTTTGAGATTTTATATTTATTATTCTTAGACTAAATTAAGGTACGCTTTTGAGTTTCTTTAAAATTATAGCACTTTTAAAATTTTGTTCCACCTTTAAATGTTATTATCTCATTTTTAAAAGTTTCTTAGCATTTTCTTTATTCCCAATTTTGGATTGCACTTTTAAAGTCTATTTTGTTATAAATGGAGAAAATTTTTGGTATCCCGACTAGCTCCCATCATTAATTTTGCCACAAGTCACTTCAATCCCTCGGGTTTTTCTAAAAAAAAAGAACATGCCTTTAACGTTTCATAAAATCTCATGATACGTGCATTTCTTAAAATCATGCAATTTAAAAGCTTAGCCCGTCAATATATATTTAATTCTTTCCTTTGAAAACATTATCATACATTGAATACTACATATATAATTAAATATATATTCACGGACTTCTACATTTTTTACTCCGGTCAAAGACTGGTTCAGGAGTCTGACCCACTACTTCTAAGCCCAAAATAACATAGACTTAACTTAAACTTTGGGACTTAGCCTAACACTAGACTTGGCCCATAACTTTAAATTCAACCGTTAAAATTTCTAAAATACTCCATTATTTACTAAAAAGTCAAATATTTAATATTGACTAACTAAAAAAATCATATTGACCAGTTTTGACTAAATAAAATCCAAATGCCCTAATTTGACTTTAAAACTAAAATAAAATATTAGGTCCAAATTAATTAAAAATTTGACTAAATAATTTTGACTTTAAAACATTTGACCAAAAATATTTAGGTCCAAATTGGACCTTATACTCTATAATTAAAAAAAAATCGGTTCAGAATTAAAATAACTCGGACCAAATTTAAAATATTTTGACTCGACCCTCGACAACCTACCCGGTCCAATCGAACCCATCAAACCGGTCCAATTGAACCGGCCCATGCAACCCATGCAACACAAGCCAACCCTAGCCGTCGCCCACCTTGCGCCGCGCGACTTCTACCTCACGTCCGCCCTCCTCCGGCGACCACTGGCCGGAGCCCCTCCAGCTGGACCACCCCCTGGTCCATCCGGTCCCCTTGGACCAGACCATGGCTCACATCAAGGCCTGAACGACACGAACTAGCCACGTAAAGAGGATGGCCGCTCAACCTGTTGCGTGTAGACGCAAGACCCGGATACCCCTTGAACTAACCATGATCGAGCCACCCTCTCCGCCTCCCTAAGACACCACTAGGCAGCCTATACTCGCACCCTAGCCCCTTGGACAACCCTTGGCCAAAGAATCACAAGAACCGATCAAAAACATGATGAAAAAATTCATGAGTCAGGCATGGATCCAAAACATTAAACATATATCATGTCAAGTCACATAAAATTCATGCATTTGAACGTTAAAACAGTTTAATATAGCTTAAATGGTGAGAAAATGAATAGATATTACATGCCTGGATTGGAGAAAGTGATATGCGAGCTACCGATGTGTAGGACGCGAGATCGGGAGAAGACCGTCTTTGAACCACCCAAGAACTTGAAGAACCGATGGGGTTGAGTAATGGAGGAGGGGACGGCTATGGATAATTAGTGGAGGCTAGTTTTTTTGCAACATTTGTGTTTTGAAATAATGAGTGTGACACAAATCATGTTTAATTAAGAAAATTAAATGGATTTTTACAATCCTAACCCTCCACTAAATTGAAATGTTAATTAAAATATTAAACATGGCTTTAAAATCTCTAATTTTCGAATTAAAAGGCCTCTCCAATTTTAAAATACATTGTCCATTAAAACAGGCTGTATAGGCGAAAAGCGGGTTCCCCTCAAAAATAATCATAAAAACCCCAATTTTCGAAAATTTGCTGCTTAAGAATAATAAATTTGTTCTTACAAATCTAAGGACTTAAAAATCTCAAATTATTTTCATCTCGGTCGTCCCTAGTCCCGTCCACGCATCCGTAACTCAACAGGCTAAAAACAGACCATACATATCATGCAACATTAAAATCATAAATAAATCACATAAAATGGCATGTAATTTTCTAAAATGATTTTCCCCCTAGTCATGCACTCATTTCTACATATTTAGGATTTCTAGGCGTTACAACTCTCCCCCCTTAAAGGAATTTCATCCTCGAAATTAAGTACATACCAAATAGCTCACGGTAGCGCGTCCGCATATCGATCTCAGTCTCCCAGGTAGCCTCATGCTCTGAGTGATTCTTCCACCGGACCTTGACCATCGGAATACCCCGTGCTCTAAGTCTGTGCTCCTCTCGAGCCAAAATCTGCACTGGTCGCTCCTCGAATGATAAGTCTGGAACTAACTGGAGCGGCTCAAAATCTAATACATGTGACGGATTCGGAACATACTTCCACTGCATCGAGATGTGGAAAACATTATGGACCATTGACAGGGTGGGTGGTAACGCTACTCGATATGCCAGAGTACCAACCCTCTCCAAAATCTCGAATGGCCCAACGAACCTCGGGCTGAGCTTGCCCCTCCGGCCAAAACGCATCATGCCCTTCACAGGCGATATCCTCACAAACACATGATCCCCAACAGCTAACTCCAGATCTCGTCGTCTCTGATCGGCATAACTCTTCTGACGACTCTGGGCTGTCCTCATCCAATCCCGAATCCTCGTCACTACATCCGCTGTCTGCTGCACTAACTCTGGTCCAATCAACACTCTCTCTCCAACCTCATCCCAGTGCACGGGAGATCGAAATATCCTCCCGTACAGAGCCTCATACAGATCCATCCCAATCGATACCTGAAAGCTATTGTTGTACGTGAAATCTACCAGCGGAAACCTCGAGTCCCACGTACCCTGGAAATATATCGCAGAAGCTCTCAGCAAATCCTCCAGAATCTGGATGACCCTATTCGACTGACCATCTGTCTGTGGGTGAAACACCGTGTTGAACAACAACCTATTCCCCAAGGCGGCATGTAAACTCCTCCACATGCATATGTAAATCGGGTGTCTCTGTCAGACACAATAGAGATCGGTATGCCTTGCAGCCTAAGAACCTCTCTGATGTAAAGCTCTGCGTACTGCGTCAGGGTCAAAGTAGTCTTCATCGGTAAGAAATACGCTGACTTGGTGAGTCTGTCCACAATCACCCATATCACCGTGTATCCCCTGGGACTCCTGGGTAACCCATCCACAAAATCCATAGTAATATTGTTGGCGCATCGGCGGATCCGGATCCCGTTTCCCGGGGCGCAGTGGAAGTTTAAAAATTTTGCACCGGAAACGTTCAATACATAATAATCAAAGCATTAAAACATACATAGGATGTTTTAAAGAAGATACCTTGCTGGCGTCTAGGCACCTGGCTCCGACCAGATTCACAGGGAAACTGGAACTTCAACGGTAGGCGGCGGTAGATCTCCTAATCTGGTCCACGACTGGATTCGCGGCTCCTTCGTCAGTCTGCACTAGAAGAGCTGAAGAATTTGTCACGAATGGAATCTCCTCGTCAACGTGATTGGAACAAGTCCAATCATGTGAGCAACGGCGGGCGGCGGCACGTGGCCGACGACGGTGGCGCGTGTGGTGGTGGGCGGCCGAGAGGAGAGGGAGAGGGAAGGTGGCGGCTACTATGTAGGGTTGTGATGCAAGAGTTGTTGTCCTTTGTAGCCCTAGGTCAAGTATATATATATAGGTGGTGCATGGGCTTGAACCAACCCAATGGGCCTGGGGCGGGCCCAGGTCCATATGAACATTCGGTTCAAATACCTCGCCGTGGCTTCATCATAATCCCGATCGACGATCAGATCGGACCGATCTACACAGTTCACAAAACTGAGTATTATGATGTGAAAACAATTTTTCAGACCACCTAGTCCAATATTGCAGTTTAGCTCCTCCAAGTTTCAAGGATAGTCAAACTAGCCCAAACTTTAGGGAAATTGCAATTTGACCCTTGTTGACTTTTAGGAAGTCGCACTTCCATCCTTCCTCCTCCTATGCTCAACACGTTGAGCTCAGTTTCCGTGCGGGAATTGTGAAACCAGTACTTGTGTTACCCTCAATGGTCAGGGATACAGCTAGCCGTGGGCTCACAACCATTGTGACTGCGAAATCACAATTTCGGACTGACCCAACGGATCATGGTAAAGCGCCTAGCAACATCGCCCCATGATCCCCTAGGTATCACTGATAGTGCCTGAAAGAACCAGTCGGTCATGGTTAGCGTACAGTACGGTCCTTTCAACACATATATCCCGATCAGATCAACGACCATTGGTAAATCGAGAGTCGCTAGAGATCCAATAACTATGCATACATCTCGGAGATCAAATAGTGACATCGCTTGTGTTACTAGGTAAACCCATTTACCTAAAACACATCTAGTACTCTGGCCAGAGATTTATCACACTATTATCTCCTCAGATAGCATAGGATATCCACGCGCAAAGGCGAGCGGTGAATCCTCGACAACGAAGCATCGACTCCTACATGCATCGGGTCCTCACCCAATCCCGCCACCTAGTACCCCAACTGAGTCGGTAAACGGGTCAAAGTGAGGCACCTATCATGTAGAGTCTCAATGAGGTTTCGAGTAGTGAGGACTAATCAGTACAACCAAGACCTCGGACTTATCCACTCGACAAATGGTAACCACTTGGAAAGTCCGAACGAGGGTAGTTCGATAGATCACCAGGTCACTATCCATCTGCATGCTCAGAACATCACAATGTTCCCTACCAATGAAACATGGTACTTCACATCGCAGGCACCTATCATGTAGAGTCTCAATGAGGTTTCGAGTAGTGAGGACTAATCAGTACAACCAAGACCTCGGACTTATCCACTCGACAAATGGTAACCACTTGGAAAGTCCGAACGAGGGTAGTTCGATAGATCACCAGGTCACTATCCATCTGCATGCTCAGAACATCACAATGTTCCCTACCAATGAAACATGGTACTTC
>KQ999038.1:93309-103639 GCA_001598015.1 Dorcoceras hygrometricum
CAAGTCCGAAATTGTGATTTCGGAGTCACAATGGTTGTGGGCCCACGGCTAGCTGTATCCCTGAACCATTGAGGGTCACACAAGTACTGGATTCATGATTCTCGTACGGATACTGAGCTCAACATGTTGAGCATATGAGGAGGATTTTAGGGAGTGCGACTTCCTAAAAGTCAACAGGGGTCAACTTGCGATTTCCCATAGTTGAGGGGCTAAACTGTAATTTTGGTCTAGGACATCTGAAAAATTGTTTTTCGCATCATAATATTCAGTTTTGAAAACTGAGTCGATCGGTCCGATCTGATCGTCGATCGGAGTTATGATGAAACCGTGGTGATTTAATTGAACCGGATGTTCATATGGACTTGGGCCTGACCCAAGTCCAGATGGGCCGGACCAAGCCCACTACAAGTCTATTAGTTAAATACTTAGGGCATTAATCACACACTTGATCACTCATTAAACCCCTAGCCTCCAAAACAGCCGCCCACCTCCTCTCCTCTCGGCCGAACCCACGCGCCGCCGTTGGCCACCCACGCGCCGTCGCCTCTTCGCCGGACTTGTTCCGGCCACCGCGCTGAGGAGATTCCGTCCGTGGTGAATTTGTCAGATCTTCTAGTGCAGAGTGACAAAGGAATCGTAATTCCGGTCGTGGACCTGATTAGACGATCTACCGTCGCCTACCTTTTGAAGTGCCGGTTTCCTTGTGAAACTGGTCGGAGCCAGGCGCCTAGACGCCAGCAAGGTAATGATTCAAACATCCTATGTATGTTTATCGTTGATTATTTGTAATGTATTGAACGTATCTCGGGGCAATTTTTAACTTCCGCTGCACCCCCGGGAAACGGGATCCGGATCCCCATTGTCGCCAACACTCAGATCTCAGCTGTCCAGTACTCAACACCCATTTTCGGACTCTGAAATGAATAATCTCATACTCAACTGTGTACAGGCCTCAATCTCTGGCCTCATCACATTGTCTCCACTGCTGCAACTGCTCACCAGAAGCCTGTCCGTCTCTAATCCGCTTTCGAAGAGTCAGCTGAAATGTGAGCGCCGCCAAACTCATTGCACAGCCACCTGAATAGAACTCCAGTTTGAACCTCTGTATCTCATCCTTTAGTGGTCTCTCAACTGACAAACATGCACTATTGCAGTCTTCCGGCTCAAAGCGTCTGCCACCACATTAGCTTTACCCGGATGGTAGCTAATGTCACAGTCATAATCCTTCACCAACTCTAGCCATCTGCACTGCCTCATGTTCATCTCCTTCTGGGTGAAGAAGTACTTGAGGCTCTTATGGCTGGTGAAAATCTGACAATTCTTGCCGTACAGATAGTGTCTCCAAATCTTCAGAGCGAACACTACCGCTGCAAACTCCAGATCGTGCGTCGGATAGTTCTGCTCATAACTCTTCAATTGCCTCGACGCATAAGCGATAACCTTGCCTCCCTGCATCAGAACTGCACCCAAACCTAAGGACTTAAAAATCTCAAATTATTTTCATCTCGGTCGTCCCTAGTCCCGTCCACGCCTCCGTAACTCAACAGGCTAAAAACAAACCGTACATATCATGCAACATTAAAATCATAAATAAATCACATAAAATGGCATGAATTTTCTAAAATGATTTTCCTCCTAGTCATGCACTCATTTCTACGTATTCAGGATTTCTAGGCGTTACACACATCTAGTACTCTGGCCAGAGATTTGTCACACTATTATATCCTCAGATAGCATAGGATACCCACGCACAAAGGCGAGTGTTGAATCCTCAAAAATGATCCATCGACTCCTACATGCATCGGGACCACACCCAACCCCGCCACCTGATGACCCCAACTGAGTCGGTAAATGGGTCAAAGTGAGGCACCTATCATGTAGAGTCTCAATGATGTTTCGAGTAATAAGGACTAATCTGTACAACCAAGACATCGGACTTAATCCACTCGACAAATGATAACCACTTGGAAAGTCCGAACGATGGTAGTTCGATAGATCACCAGGTCACTATCCATCTGCATGCTCAGAACATCACTATGTTCCCTACCAATGAAACGTGGCACTTCGCATCGCAGATGCTAGTCTCAAGCTCGGGCGGCCCTTATCCTCTTTTGGACGGTGTTAGGATCAAGCGCTTACCACTAGGCCAAAAGCTATAGCTGTTAGCCAAGGTGCAACTTTATTTCCTTATAATGTGGCAGCACAGAGTGCACCTATTATGTGCATTAGGGTTGGGCTGTTAGGCCCATGAGTCAGGGGATGTGCGTGTCTAACTGCTGGTGCTGTCTCAATTCCCTAAGAGATCAGTCTTACCCTTCCCCTACCACCGGCCCTATCCCAGCAGAGATAGTATTACACATTAAGATCTGGCAACATACTTTTACAGCCCACACATGGCCAACCAGATCAAGCGGCACAACGTCATCAGCTTGACGTACGAGAACTTCCCTGGAGGTCACCCATTCCAGTACTGTTCTCATCCTTGCACGCTTAACTCAACAATCCCCCCCAAGAAGTATAGAAAATGCTTCTTGGGAGACTCGAACCCCTGACCTTGCTCTGATACCAATTTTTAGGATCAATCACTTACCACTAGGCCAAAAGCTATAACTGTTAGCCAAGGTGTAACTTTATTTCCTTATAATGTGGCAACGCAGAGTGCACCTATTATGTGCGTTAAGGTTGGGCTGTTAGGCCCATGAGTCAGGGGAGGTGCGTGTCTAACTGCTGGTGCTGTCTTAATTCTCTTAGAGATCAGTCTTACCCTTCCCCTACCATCGGCCCTATCCCCAGCAGAGATAGTATTACCCGTTAAGATCTGGCAACACACTTTTACAGCCCACACATGGCCAACCAGATCAAGCGGCGCAACGTCACCAGCTTGACGTACGAGAACTTCCCAGGAGGTCACCCATCCCAGTACTGTTCTCACTATGTTCCCTATCAATGAAACGTGGCACTTCGCATCGCATATGCTAGTCTCAAGCTCGGGCGGCCCTTATCCTCTTTTGGACGGCCCAATCGACTAGGAACAATTTTAGAATACCCAGTAGCTATTAGATGTGTTTCATGATAGACATCAAATCCACTATCACATCTAACATATACTATAGTATTCAAGGTATTTATACAAAAATTGTAATCATAATAATGAAGATAAAGAATGCCATAAAAGAGTGCGACTTTCATAAATAAAGATCGTTTTACATAGAGTCAACAAGAACCCATACGCCGCAAGTTGGCTAGTTGGGCACCTACTCTTACAATTTAAACCTTTCAAAGAAATTTAAATATCTCGTGGATGTACGGATTTTCTGGGCGCTACAATTATTATTGCTCTTCGTACTGGGGTTTGAACCCTTTGGGGCTGTTTTGTTGTGTAGTTGGATTTCGGGTAGATCAGCTGGTCCTTGTGATGCATCAGCTGGTGGAGTCCCATAGGCGTTGAGTTCGCAGTTATGTATATATAGATCGTATTGAGTAATTTTCAGGGGATGCCCTGTGTAGTTGTTCTATTTCTAGTCCGATTGTTAGTATCATTATATATATATATATATATATATATATATATTCTTTTGTGGATGTTGAGTTTATTTATGGGCTTTTGAATCAAATTCTATATTTTGAGTATGCGGGTATTTTGAAGTTGTATTTTAGTTCAGGTCAAAAAGAAAAATTTTAATCACTTTTAAAGCTTCCGCGTTTTAGCGTTGATTGTGTGCTTATTTCGGTATTATGAGCACCGGACCTGACAGCGACGACGGGTAGCGTGGCTTGGTGAGGAGGGGAGGCGGCTAAGAGTGGGTAGGGCTAGGGTTTTTTTTTAAAACCAATTTTCAACCTTCTGTTCTCAATAATGCCTCCAAAAGCTCCATATTTATAAAGAATTTCAATGGCTCACCTAATTGTTTGATGGGCGTTGGCAAGCCCAAGCCCATTGCACATTAGTTTTGAGTCTATCTTGTGGTGACGTCATAATCCCGATCAACAATATGATATTACCGATGCGTTCAATACACAAAACTGCCTATTATGATGCGGAATCAAATTCACGGACCACTAATTCTAAATATCCCTATCATCAATTTTGGAAGTTGTACTCCCAATCTTCCTTCCATAGTACTCAACACTTTGAGTTTAATAACCATTCGGGAATTAGGAAATCAGTATTTGTGTGACCCTCAACGGTTTCGGGATATAACTAGTCGTGGGCTCACAACTCCTTGTGACTCGGAGAATACATTCTCCGACTTATCCATCGAACCATGGTAAAACGTCTAGCAACATCGTCCCAATATTTTCTAGGTATCACTAATAGTGTCTGCAAGAACCAGTAGGTAATGGTTAACGTATAGGATGATCTCTTCATCTCAAATATTCCTATCGAATCAACGACCAATTGGTTAATTGAAGTTGGTCCTTTCTGATGTATATTTAAAATCCCATGGTGACATGTATTTTTAAGATCATATGTTTTTCTTATATGTTGCATTGTTATGGACGACGACCTTTTTAAGTTCGGAAAAAATATATTAATTTTCATGTAAGGACAACTTTTGAAAGTTGTATATCTCAAAATGTTTTAGGAAAAAGTTCTTTAATATTCTTTTTTTAAAAGCATCTTTTATATTCAAAAGTATTATGACTTCTTCAAAATAAAGGTATTGACTTTTCGACGACGGCAGTAGAGGGACAAAAAAAAAAAACAAGAAGAAAAACGTACATCATACGAGGCCACAGGTATAACGAATCTAACCACAAATATATCACGATACAAGAACCACAGAGAATCTGAATACAGAATATAAACCAAAAGTAGATTGCAGGAGTTTAATTAAATAAACTAAAAAATCTTAATCTATTTACTCATGGTCATATAGATTTTTTGCTATAAATTTTGGAAAATGTGAAGAGATGATGTACATATATATAATATATATACATGTGTTAGCTGGAAAACTAATGCTAAATTAATTAAATAAGTAGCATGCCAAAAAACGAAAAATTCTAGTACTATGATTAAATTAATAAAGGATCACAAAAGATAATGAACGTACCTTTTTAAAGATTATAGTTTGTATTACTTCATATTAAATATATTTCATAAATAAAAAGATAAGATAAAGATAATGATGTAACCAAATTTCGCTCAGCCAATAATCTACCGCCACGTAAGACTTATCAGGTCGGGAGGTAGGGATGGATCTGTCTTCAGTTCTCGAGCTAGTCTTTCCTTGCAATATCCTGCGAACACAAAAGCTGGTCAAAGGGCGTCGGGTGGTGTCCCGACGAAGGCCCTCCGATCTTAAGTTAGAATGAGTGTTCGGGAGTAAAGAGAATATATAAAATAGAGTAATTGAATTTGCTGAATGAATAAAAAGGAGGATCTACCTGGGTATTTATAGGTAAGCAATGTGGTTAGATGTACCTGTCCGGATAATTATGAATTGGAGTGGTCTTGGCAGATCTGACATGTACCTTCACCTACCTCCACCTACCTCCTGCATGTAGGGATGGTTTTTTCAGTATCTGTCAGTTTATTCATCATGAGTTATCCAAGAGGGCCAAGTTGCTTTGTGTAGGGTCACTTATATAAATCAGACCAGAGTCCGGACCGCTTGTCTTGTCGTTAGGTCGGGAGGCTATGACGTCCCGAGGTACCGAGGTGCTTTGGAGAACCGAGATGACCAAAATAAGATAGAATAGTTACTGATGACTTTTGTCACGCCCCGAGACCGAGACTCATGACATCGGCAATGTTAAACAATTATAATAATTGTAAAAACATTTAGCCTCATAGTATCGCTCAAAACCAGTCTTTTATATAATCAAATAATTCGTCTTATAGAACTGAAAGTCAAAGTTTGAATAACATAAAAATGCGGTCGCGAAATAAATTACATTAACAGTCTAAATCTGAGTTTTCACCTGCCCCAGAACATCTCCTGTTCTTCTTCTTCAACCTGCTCTTCGTTCTTATCTGGGTGGAGAAGTAAGGGGTGAGTGTTTGGGGAAACACTCAGCAAGTGGGGGATACCATTCGAGCATACAAAATATACATATACTGAATAACAGATTTCAGAACAGAGCATATACAGAACAGAGCATAGCATAACAGGTAGCATAACATGTAGCATAACAGGTAGCATAACAGGTAGCACTGATAGTTACTTCGTCTCTATGGTTTACTGATCAGTCCCTAATTTTTACTCCTCTAAGGGGTCGAGGCCATAGTTACACCACGTAACTCAGAGTGCGGAATATTCCGTAGACCCATATTAAGACAGAAACATCAGTGCTAAAACAGAGCATAATTCATATCATGAACTTGACACGAAACGGAATCGGATACGAAACAAGTGCTCGAACAGTAAATTCAAAACAGAACATAGCATGAATAATATATACAATATTTGAAACGAATATATATAACGAAAGCCCACTTACAGAAATCTGAAGTTTGAATCTCGTAATTGAAGTTTGGTATTCGAAATCTGATACAGCTAGTGCAGGATTCCAACGTGGGAGCTTACTGATTTTCTTACTGAAATTTTCGAAATGAGTGTGGGTCCTTTGATGCTACAGCGAGATATTTATAGGTGAAAGAATAGGATAGTCAAGAAGCAGCCGTTTCAGAATTAAATCCCTGGTTTGATGGCCATTAATTTGACTGTTACAAAAGTAACGGTTTGTGCATTGATTTGGGTAGTTTAATTTGACCATTAATCTCTCTAAATTGGTAATTACGGTTGCAAACAATCTGATCTGTACGCGTGAAAAACTTGCTGAAATTCGCGTCGCCAAATCTGAATTTGCATCGCCAAATCTGAATTCGCGTCGCCAAATCTGTATTTGCATCGCCAAATCTGAATTTACGTCGCGGAATCTGAATTTGCGTCGCCCAATCTGTATTTGCGTCGCCAAATCTGAATTTACGTCACGGAATCTGAATTTGCATCATCGAATTCGTATTCGCGTCGCCAAATCTGAATCTGCGTTAGTCAAAGTTGAGTTGACTTTTTCAGATCTGAGTTGACTGTCGCGGATCTAAGTTGACTATCTCGGATCTGAGTTGACTGTCTCAAATCTGAGTTGACCGTCGAAATTTTATTTATTGTTTTTCCTGGGTTTTCACATCCCTCCCTCCTTAAAAGAAGTTTCGTCCTCGAAACTTTGGTTACCTTGACTGTTACAAAAGTAACGGTTTGTGCATTGATTTGGGTAGTTTAATTGGTCATTAATCTCTCTAAATTGGTAATTACGGTTGCAAACAATCTGATCTATACACGTGAAAAGCTTGATGAAATTCGCGTCGCCAAATCTGAATTGCGTCGCCACATCTGTATTTGCATCGCCAAATCTGAATTTACGTCACGAAATCTGAATTTGCGTCGCCAAATCTGTATTTGCGTCGCCAAATCTGAATTTACGTCGTGGAATCTGAATTTGCGACGCCGAATCTGAATATGCGTCGTCAAATCTGAATCTGCGTCGCCAAATTTGAATCTGCGTTAGTCAAAGCTGAGTTAACTTTTCCAGATTTGAGTTGACTGTTGACTATCTCGGATCTGAGTTGACTGTCTCGGATCTGAGTTGACCGTCTCAAATCTGAGTTGACCGTCGAATTTTTTTTTTCTGGGTTTTCACAACTTTCTTCAAGAAGAGATCTCTCCTCGGGTCCCGAGGTGGAATCTTTTAGCAGTATCAATAGTAACCCCCCAATGAGTCCTAGACGAAGAATTGAAGTGTAGGACTATGCTAGACTGAGGTCAGGACCCGAGCTAAAACTTGCACTTTCAAAGAGAACCACGATTCACGTGATATCGTTTCTCCACTCTTGATAAATCACTCGCGGACGGTGTTAGAGTAGATACCCAACTAGCCAACTTGTGGCGTGTGGGTTCTCATTGACTCTTTGTAAAACGATCTTTATTTATGAAATTCGTATTGTTTTATGGCATTCTTTGTCTTCATTATTTTATAATGTTAACAATTGTGTTGGATAAAAACCTAGAATGCACCATAGTGTATGTTAGATGTGATAGTGGATATGATGGCTATCATATCATGAAACACATCTAATAGTCACTGTGTATTCTGACTCGTTCCTATTCGATTGGGCCGTCAAAATGAGAATGAGGCCGCCCGAGCTTGAGACTAGCATCTGCGATGTGAAGTACCATGTTTCATTGGTAGGGAACATTGTGATGTTCTGAGCATGCAGATGGATAGTGACCTGGTGATCTATCGAACTATCCTCGTTCGGACTTTCCAAGTGGTTACCATTTGTCGAGTGGATAAGTCCGAGGTCTTGGTTGTACAGATTAGCCCTCACTACTCGAAACGTCATTGAGACTCTACATGATAGGTGCCTCACTTTGACCCGTTTACCGACTCAGTTGGGGTCATTAGGTGGCGGGATTGGGTGAGGTCTCGATGCATGTAGGAGTCGATGCTTCATTGTCGAGGATTCACCGCTCGCCTTTGTGCGTGGATTCCTATGCTATCTGTGTTAGAGTAGATGCCCAACTAGCCAACTTGTGGCGTGTGGGTTTATAGACTCTTGTATGAAACGATCTTTATATATGATATTCGCATTTATTCATGGCGTTCTTTATTTTCATTATGACTATAATGTTAATAATAGTGTTGGATAAAGACCTAGAATGCACCATAGTGTATGTTAGATGTGATAGTGGGTATGACGGCTATCATGAAACACATCTAACAGTCACTGTGCATTCTGAATACGTTCCTAGTCGATTGGGCTGTCAAAATGAGGATAAGGCCGCCCGAGATTGAGACTAGTATCTGCGATGCGAAGTATCGTGTTTCATTGGTAGGGAACATTGTGATATTCTGAGCATGCAGATAAATAGTGACCTGGTGATCTATCGAACTACCCTCGTTCGGACTTTCCAAGTGGTTACCATTTGTCGAGTGGATATGTCCGAGGTATTGGTTGTACTGATTAGTACTCACGACTCGAAACATCATTGAGACTCTACATGATAGGCGTCTCACTTTGACCCGTTTGCCGACTCACTTGGGGTCATTAGGCGGCGGGATTGGGTGAGATCCCGATGCGTGTAGGATTCGATGCTTCGTTGTCGAGGATTCACCGCTCGCTCTCATGCGTGGATATCCTATGCTATCTGAGGGGATAATAGTGTATAATCTCTGGCCAGAGTACTAGAATTGTTTTAGGTAAATGGGTTTACCTAGTTACACTCGCGATGTCACTATTCGATCTCCAAGATGTATGCATAGCTATCGGATCTCTAGCGACTCTCGATTTACCAATGGTCGTTGATCTGATCGGGATATATGTGTTGAAAGGACCGTACTGTACGCTAACCACGACCAACTGGTTCTTGCAGGCACTATCAGTGATACCTAGGGGATCATGGGGCGATGTTGCTAGGCGCTGTACCATGATCCGTTGGGCAAGTCCGGAATTATGATTTCGGAGCCACAATGGTTGTGGGCCCACGGCTAGCTGTATCCCTGAACCATTGAGGATCACACAAGTACCGAATTCGTGATTCCCTCACGGAAACTGAGCTCAATGTGTTGAGCATAAGAAGAGGATTTTAGGGAGTGCGACTTCCTAAAAGTCAACAGTGGTCAAATTGCGATTTCCCGCTGTTGAGGGGCAAAACTGTCATTTTGGACTAGGTATCTGAAAAATTGTTTTTCGCTTCATAATGTTCAGTTTTGGAAACTGAGTCGATTGGTCTGATCTGATCGTCGATCGGAGTTATGATGGAACCGTGGTGATTTAAATGAACCGAATGTTCATATAGGACTTGGGCCTGACCCAAGTCCAATGGGCCGGTTCAAGCCCATCTACCATCTTTATTAATTAAATCGGTTAGGGCTTAATCATTACACACACACAACTTAACCTAGTCTCCAACTCCTTGAAGTCGGCCGCCCCTCCCCTCTCCACAAACCTCACGGCCACGCGCCTCCGTCGCGCCACCACGCGCCGCCGCCCCGTTGATCGGACATGCTCCGGTCGTCGTGCTGAGGTGATTCCGTCCGCGTAAAACTCCGTCATATCTTCTAGTACGGATTGATGGAGGAAGATCGATTCCGGTCATGGACCGGATTGGAGGATCTACCGCCGCCTACAGTTTGAAGTGCCGGTTTCCTCGTGAAACTGGTCGGAGCCAGGCGCCTAGACGCCAACAAGGTAACAATCAAAGAACCCCCTATGAATGGTTTGTTGATTTGTATAAATGTATTGAACACTTTCCGGGCAAAATTTTTGTTCTTCCGCTGCGCCCCGGGAAGTGGGATCCGGATCCGCCACCGTATGCCAACA